>JACJUY010001005.1:155398-169021 GCA_014220935.1 Platorchestia sp. MABIK | reverse complement strand
AACCACGAAAGCCAACCACGACATTCAACCACGAAAGCCAACCTCGACATTCAACCACGATAGCCAACCTCGACATTCAACCACGAAAGCCAACCTCGACATTCAACCACGAAAGCCAACCTCGACATTCAATCACGACACCCAATCACGACAGTCAACCACGACAACCAACCACAACATTCAATCGACCACGACATTCTACCACAGTCGACTAAAACAACCAACCTTGACATTCAACCACGACATCCAACCACGGTACTCAACCATACCAGCCAACCACTCCAGTCAACCACGCCAGACCATCACACCCGTCTGAGCTCGAGCAGATATCTCGACCCGCATTTTTGCAGCGGCCGGAAAGCGGCGTCGCAGATCCGTCAGTCTTGTATGAACACGCCCACTAAAAACCCTTCAAAGGATCCTTTCTCGAGGAGAGCGCTTTCGATGTTTTTTCTGGCCCGTAAATGGGAAGAGCGAAATACCTCGAGTCTACTCCATTTCTGGTGTTCCTTCCCACAAACCCTGCAACTTCATTTCTCCTTCAAAAATATTGCCACTTAAGATTGCTCCTGTTAACTGCGAACGTCCCTCCGCGGTCTTCCAAAATCTTCAAAGGAATTTAGGAGGTCGCACATGAAAAGTTTTGCGTTTGGAACTCTTTAAAGC
This sequence comes from Platorchestia sp. MABIK, assembly GCA_014220935.1. Lineage (NCBI taxonomy): Eukaryota > Metazoa > Arthropoda > Malacostraca > Amphipoda > Talitridae > Platorchestia > Platorchestia sp. MABIK. The sequence goes on along the minus strand of JACJUY010001005.1, from coordinate 168,355 downwards.
AATTCCGGCGGAGGTTTCTCAAAGCTTTCCGCAAAATTTCGGGCCTTTTGTTCATTAAGATGCTGGTTCCAATTTGTTTATCTAACAACGAACGAGATAGCTGAACTGTTGTCAAGAATAACCAGCTGGGGAATAATTTTCCAGTTTTGTCATCTGCAATTCATTCCCAGAAGACGTAAAACGTTTCCCACCTTCTATGAACCCACTTCTGTGCGTAAAGTTGATATGTTATTTTAAGCGTATCAAGGCTATCTATCTTGTAACAAGAACCGTGAGCCTGATTATAGCGTGAAAAGGGTAAAAGTTTTTATTCTGGCTCATTTGGAGCGTTCCGGTACAGCTGCCATAATGCTGCAGCTGTGAAAAAAAGTGCGTGAACGTGAGGCAGGTGCTTGAGTGAGAAACTTTCCTGCTAAATTTAGCATCATTCTAAATTACAGGCCTGGATTTGTAAAAAGAACTTTCTTGGAAAGCTGTGAGCACTTTTTGAATGGAACATTGCCATCCATTTGAACAATAATAGCAATAGTTATCTACTAAGGTAATAGTCATTGCTATTACCTTCATTTTAATTACTAAAATAATTGAAAGGATAATATTTCGCTTGAATAACTGTCTGAGTCCTCCCTGGCTTTGAGATATGACTCAAAACTATAGTAGAGCTCTCGTGTAAAACGAAAGTAAATAATAAACTAGACAACTGAACTTGACATGAAGTAAAGTACGAATGAGAGAAACTACTTTTGTTTAAAGTTCTTGATTGTGAACATAACGTGCCAAATCGCAACAGCAAAAAAGAAAACGGTGAATGACGAAATGATTGCAAAAATTTCAAAGGATATTAGACTTAACTTTTGGTAAATAACCGGATGAATAATTTAGAAGTGTAAAATAAGGATCTTGCTTCATACATGGAAGGTAAAATATTTCAAATTCTGGCCAATCGGAAGCAACAGGTGAAATGGGATTAGTTTGTGCTCCATATAATGTGCCACATGTAAAGAAGAGACTTTTTACCTGCCACATCGTATTACACACACTGCCCAGGTATCAAAATTTATTTACCTAATATTGAGCCAATATACAGTCTCAATATTGACTGGATATTCAAAATGAACATTAGGGAAATATATTATTTTGGAAAATTCGTTTGATATTGGAAAAATATATTGGTCTAATAACAATATTATCATCAACCCAATATCACTAATTATTGTGTCAATATTGACTTGATAATGAGGTGTTCCCTACAATAACATTGACTTAATACTCAATTCCTGATATCAGGTTGATATTAGTTCAACATATTGTCCCGAGAATGATATTTGCACTAACCCAATATCAGCTAATTGTGTCACTATGGACTTGATATCGAGGTTGTAAAACCAGGTGTTGCTGCTTCAGCCATTGAGTTCCGTTTTGCGGCGTGAAGCGGTAGCCTTACTTATACTTCCCCTCCATTAGGTATCGGTGATAAGCAGAGGAGAAGTTGGACCTTTTAATTAATGAAATTTACATTGAGATATATCACAATTACTGAGCATAAATAGACTAGAATTGAGATTTGAGGGGTAACAAAGGTAAGGCACTACAAGGTGTTCCTTAGAAAAATACAAGGTGGTCGGGCAACCTGTACATTAAGTTTGATCCCGTCAAGTATGCGTAATGGTTCAATATATAGACATTTATTGCTATAGTAACATATGACAAACGATTTTAGCATATTTTTTTGAAAAAACTAGACCTTCGAAACTCATTGGACAACTGAAAAAACAAGAACTGTGAACCTGTGATTACAGTAATTCTGAATATGCATATTATTGTAACGTTTTCGCATTTCTTGATATCTGTCATATATATCTGCACTCATTAATGACTGAAATAACTATTCATTAACTTAATTGGTACATTTTATACAAATTACTCCGTATTATTGGCGTTCGATATCGACCCAATGTTTGGACAATAATTATTTTTTGTTTTAGCAAATTTATTAAATTGCGAGATTTTTAATTATAATGAAATAGTTTCCACTCAAATGAATATCATACATATATAGATATACACTGTTAGTTTAATATTAGAAGTAAGACTATTTACTACATTGTCCCAATAACAAGTTGATATCATATATAAGTATTTCTTTTTTCGATATTGTCTTGTTATCAGCCTATTATAGTAATCCTAGATTCCAATATCAGGTCAATAAATAATTATCAACCCAATATTGGCCTAATAATTTATTGCTCCCTGGGTGGCTTGAAACGTTCAGAGGTGCTACATTTTATTTCAAGAGTTGAGATGAGATATTTTGAAAAATGACATCATACGCCTCGTGAAATTATGAAACGTTTTGAGGCAGCAAATGGTTCATTACCTGTGAACACGAGACGTTATGAAGCGCAACATGGCAAGTCACTTGCTGACATGAGACATTTTGTGGCGCCACATCGCTTGTCACCTTCATGAGACATTTTACGACCTCACACGGTATAGCACGAGCAGACATGAGACGTTATGATGGGTCGCATGGCATATCACGTGAGGACATGATATTTTGAGGTGTCACATGGCAAATCACTTGCGGACATGAGACGTTATGAGGTGTCACATGGCAAATCACTTGCGAACATGAGACGTTTTGAGGTGCCACAATATATAACATGTGCACTGATGCCGCGTGTGCTCATCATTAAATAACTTTTATTTCAGTGTTAAATGATTATTAAAGTTAAAGCCGAAATTTAGTGCATCATCTTATTTTTCAAACATCATCTAATTTCGGTTCTTTAAATTCATTGAAATAAACAAATTGAAGAGAGGGAATGAGTCGAAAAAATGTCGAAAATAATTATTTTGTATCCATGTTAAGACACATAGCATCCACAATTTTTCAACGATGTGTATATTGTTGTTCATTTACACCACAATGAGTGTTTCACGCAAGGGGATAAATTATTGACTAAATTAGTTCATTTAATTAACAACAAGGAGTTATTAGCGTGTCCAGGAGGGAAAAAACGATTACTGACATAACTACCATCGCGTTCTGTGAAAACAAAGATATCAAATTTAGAACTACAACTTTAAGCATTCTCAAGCAACAAACGAGATTCTTTTCATCACAGAACACGTTAACTGTTTGCATTAATGATCTTTACACATGTACATCGCGTCATAAAAGAACCCTTTTCCCGCACAGTGTTGCTGTTGGAGACACGCCCGCTCTGCTCAGTCGCTGGAGCAGGTCGCTTGTGATGCATAAAAGAGAATGAGAGGCTGCGATAAAACAAAGCACGAGGCAAAATGGAGAGGTGCATAATTGTTTCGATGCCGGCCAGCTCCAGCGTGGCGCTCTAATTTGCGATGCACAGTCACGAATCCCGACAAGTGAAGTTCTGCGTATTGGGTCCTGATCAATGATATCATGATGTCATTGATCGCCAAACGCTGTATGATATAGCTGTCTTTGGGTCTGATGCACGAGCCATGCAAGAGAGAAAAGTAGCAGTCGGTGGATCCAATATTTTATCCCGTGCGAATTGATGCCTAATTAAAGGGTTGTGTAGTTCGTGATTGGCTGTTCTGTCTTCGAAACGCTGTGCACATCGAATGAATTCTGATGCATTTACTGGATATAGGAAAAGTCAATTCCGGACCTGCTTTTCCAAACTAAGGATAAGGAAAACATAGTTAAAAAATGAGTGAACAGTTCCGCAAAAGTTTTGTTGCAAAAAAGTGCTTTAGTACGAGTATTGCTGGCTATTGCAGCACCGTTGGTGCCTGCACAGCTTCCAGAGTAAAGGCGTGATCACGAAAACGCAATTTTTCGCCATAAGCATTTTGCACGATTCGACACAAGCATTTCGCTCGAGAGCATATCAAAATCTTTGTTGAATCTGTCTGATGAGATTTTTATGCAAGAAATATGAGCTACAAAAACTCTTTATTCTACTATCACTTCACGGGCTTAAAACAGACCATAGAATTAAAATCTTTTTTTGCGCAGAGTGAGAAAATTCCTCGGAACAAGTTATACGTGTGAAAGCAGATAGTCCAAGAAAGTCTGAATGGGGAACAAGGACCATGTGGTTGAGCCAAAGATTGGTTAAGAATAAACTCTGCCCAATTCTATTCAGGAAAACCCGATAACCAGCGCTCCGATGTTAACAAGCTAATATGCAGATGACCGCTGTCGTACGTCGCTTTCACGAGCTCGGAAATGTAACTCGTGGAAGTTAAACGTAGTGCTGGTCACGATAGACCGAAACTCAAGCTACGGTCGAGGGAGGGGAAGCATGATGGTAAAACTCGAAAAACCTGTGTGATGTCGAACGGATTGTTAACTGTTCTACAAAAAAATCGCTTTTTTTTCGGCAATTTCAGCAGAAATGATTTGATGGGGCGATTAAAAGACAAGTTGTGCCTTAAAAAAAACGGCTTTAAATTACCTCGAAAAGACTTCAACATGAAGCTACATCCTTGGTGAGTTTTTGGGTATTTTCTCCTTGGCGCAAAGGTAGAGCACCATACTTAGAGTGTGTGTGAAGCGCTTGTTCGAGTCCAATCTCAAAATTGCATTAGTTCCACCAGAGTAACGTAGCTCCACCGGTGACTAAAGAAACTTTATGTGATTACATTTCAATTCCTTCCCTCATGTTGAAGAGTTAAAAAGAGACATTCGTTACTTTTGGGAAAATTGATCAGTCAATGAAAGTATGGAGGTGTAAAAAAAAAGACAACTATTATTTCCATGAAATTTTAAGGACAGGTTTTTCTAGAATTCGTTGTTTAGGGTCGGACCCTGTTTCTCGCTTTAAATGACAAACTATTGAGCAAAGAGAGTACTGTTCGATATTTAGTCGTCTACTCATGTGTACAGAAGTGAAATGCTGTTTTTGTATAAATTTAAAATTCATAGAAGATGCTCGATATACCCTCGGAATATTTATTGCCTGCGGAAACAGAACGCTATATTTCATGTACTGCTTGCAATCATTGCAGCAATTAATATTCAGTATGTAACCGTGACCATTCGTTTTTCAGCATATTTTAGATAAGGGGTCTACAAACTCTTCAATGTTAGGGCCACATTATATATTTCCCACATTCATGCTGGCCGAAGATATAAAATATGAAAAAAAGTCAGCGCCGACGATAATCAGTGATACGATAATTATTTTTACAAGACCACCACACAGGGACTTTAGATTTTCTTGGCGGGCCGGATGAAATTAGGTGGCGGGCCGGATGTGGCCCGCGGGCCATGGTTTGGAGACCCCTGTTTTAGACCAACGATTCCATTCTTACACAGCTAACAATTCAACATCATGACCAGAAGATATCATGCGTGCTGAGGAGGGTTGCGATTCCATTGGTTAAAATTGTATGCAGCAAGTGGGTCGAGAATTTGATGAGATAATGATTGCTTTAAATGCGATATCTTTCCTAGTTAACTTTAGAAACCAATGAACCAAATGATAGAAGTAGAATATTTCTTCAATATAACTGAAACTTATAAGCGCAATTGTTAGAATCTTGTCAAGTCATTATACGTACTTCTTCATAAAAACCAAATTTGACTTAAAACCTTCAAACCTCTAATGCAATGCAAAATAGGCTTCTCATAGTTCATTGAGAAACAAGAGTTTGAACCCTAGATTTCGCGAAGAAAATGTTTCCACACCAGAAATGAGCGTAAAACTGAAGCAGTCACCCATCGATGCATAGTTTCATTGTAAAAAAATGCTGAATCTAAGTGACGTGCAAATAACTTTTGAGCACTTGAAGTTCCCACTCCAGTCATTTACTATGAACCCACGAACATGATAAGTGCCATTTCTTACTTGTGTTTATTGAGCCCTGTTGATGCCATCTAATTTCATGCGTAGGATTATCGTTGTCTTTGATGAGCGTATTATTACATTCGATGCATAGAATTATCTTAGAGGCTTTAACTTCATACTGGATAAAGGTTGAGTCGGGTTGAGCCAAGGAGGTGCTGCGGTTGTATGTGTGTGATTTGAAAAAGCATCAATAATAAAATACTGTGTTTGCATGTTTGGAAACTTTGAAACTAACACATCATTCAGTTTTCAATCATAACAAATGAAACATGGAAGTTGAAATCATTCGATCAAATACTAAATAAAACAGTTGATAAATAAAGAGCTTATTCTGTGTCTGAACTGGAGTATTGAGATCTTTGAACGTTCTTCCATTCAAATGAGATTCGATCCTTCATAACCATCATGTCCATGATCAGGTGGATTGAATATAAACATTTGCATGACCATAAGGCAATGAAACTTACCTGATTCAGAAAAATGCGAATTTAGTAAATCTTTAGGAAGAAGATGGAAGAACTAATTGCTTTCATCTGCGTGGTCTTAATTTCCTAAAGTAGGTTACAAAAGTTAATTATTAGCACTCGGATTTTAATTGCGATGTCCGGAGACTCATGAACAAAAAGGACTGGAAGTTGCTCTTACTGAGATGCACAGCGCGGGCGACGGGATTTGTTACCAACGAAAATCTACTCTGAGACAACAAGTTCATTTTCAAAAAGGAGGAAGCAGTTCTTGATGTAAATTTAGCTAATAAAATTATTTTCTCTGGGTATTTGTTGCAATTAATGAGTATTTTGACTAAGCCAATGCTGCTGTGAATTGTTGCCGATCTAAATACACGTGCGAGATTTGATAAAATACTACTGTTTGTTATCTGAGTTTTGGGGATTTAAAAAATAAAATCAGTTTACATCACGTTTTCTCATTCCGTTTTATTGACGCACGCAGAATGAAACCTCGCCAAATATTTTTCTGACTGATAAATTCTAATAACTTTATTTCCAAAATATCACGGAACTTCCGTGCAAATAATTTAGGATTGCGAAGAAAATGTACACGTCGAAGCAATTCCTAGTTCGAGGAATTGTCCCCAAAACCCGGCATTTTTTCCCTCAATTAAGGCGGTCGGCACGTATGTCTCGCCCGCTCCGCTCCACTTTCTCGAACCTCTTAAACTTTTTTCTCGGCCGCGAAGGTCCTTTTAAGTTCCCTTGTAGAGACCCTCACAAAAATTCCTTCCGTTCCTATAATGGGAATTTAGTTTCTAATCTGGAAATTCCTTGCCGATCGGAAACCTGTGAATGGCAGCCCTGCATTACGTGATTACGAGCGCAACCGAGCAGTTGGCACCCCTGGGGACGCTTCTGCGCAGCCCAGCGTACTAAACAAGGAAAAGAAAACCGACGTCTTTGGAGGGCAGTGCTGGAACAGCATACTTGTTTGGTACACAGTGCATACTTGTTTGGTACACAGTGCATACTTTTTTGGTACACAGTGCACGCTTGTTTGGTACACAGTACGTACTTGTTAGTTAGGCTTCCAGTGCTTATGAACAATATGCATGCTTAGACCTATCGACCTATGAACGTAGGGATGTTACACTTCTTGTTTCATTCCATGCTAGTGTTTTGTAAGCTGTGTTCAACAAATATACGAGATGTGACAACATTACAATTTAGCACTGTAGTAAATAAAGCAATTTTCTCACTAACACGAAGCAATTTTTAGACTCTAATAATCTCACTCACTCCCAGGAAGAAAAGCTATGTACTTTTCTTTTTCAGGGTAATAGGCCAGACCTTAAAATAAAAACATCCTGTTTTTTAACACGTTTCCTGCGAAATGGCCCACCGGTGGTCACTGAGGGGATTTTCACAAAGCTGCTGACCGACCTGCAGTCTTATTTTCTAGCTTAATTTTTATAAATACTTGATGAAAGCTAAATTAAGGAACGATCCAGTTAATATTTTCTATTTTTAAAAATTGCCTACTACAATTGACTTTGAATTTGAATTGCATTTGATGTTCAGTTTAACCCATCGTAAGAAACGTGTTAAAATAGAAAAGAGAGGTTTGCACTAACTAATGAGTTTTCGAGCTATACAACGATGCCCTTTTGACGTCGATGTCCGGAAGACATTTCGGTGTCAAGCTAAAACAATTAGGATAGGATAAGTCACAAAAGAAAAATTTCATTCAAAATTCTACCATTAGCTAGAAAAACGATTCCTTCATTGTAAAGATGATATTTCGAAAGAATGTTACAAAAAAAATTTCCGACAGCTAACGAAATTGCATGCGTAATACTGTAGGTTAGAGAAAACTTAAGATACATTTGAGTTTCCTAATTCGTCCTTAGCAACAATTTCCTTGCTATTGTCAAAGCGCCCTTTGCGCTCTCCATAGTGATTCAAGAGAGCGCCAGGCGACGAAGAAGGGATTTAAATCCTCGATAGCGAAAGAGAAAGAAGAGAAAAATTAGAGAGGAAAAAGTACTAAGAAAGTGAGGAATAAAAGATAGAGAGAAATAATACATAGAGAGTGCTCTTCCAACTCTGCATTTACTTGATCAACATGGGAATAATAAAGACTAAATACAAGAGTAATTATATTATTTATAGCAAATACGTAAGTAATAAAATAAAATTGTGAATAATCACGCTACCTAGAACAATTACACAATGAATACAAAATTTCCGTAATAATTCACCGTCAAAAAGGTTGACAATAGCATAATATGAGGGTTGAGATGCCTCATCTAAATCGCCACGTAATAACTTCGCCACTAAGCACTCTATCATTGAAGAGCTGCCGTTCGTACCGCATGCTGAGTGCATTTTCCGTATACAATAATGGGACACTTGTCGGCCGCATTTTTATTGCTTAGTCTCTGGAAAACCACCATTCCTTGACTCATCTTAAAAAGCACAGGGCAAAAATTTCACTTTGCTCGTCATCATAACGTTTCACTCGACTCATTCCTGCCTCTTCCTTGATTAAGAACGCGCCTTTCCGTGAAGGTTTCGGCTGTTCGAATCCCGGAACTGCTCGGTGATTTCTCTCTGTTGGGTAAAGGACGAACTCAAGCACAATTCCTCACTCTACCCAGGTGTCAGAAATGGGTACCGGCTTGACCGGAGGTAACCGTCATTGCGTCCTGGTGTTAGTTATAAGGCATTTGAAAAAACCAATGTACAAAGTGATAGATATCATGTCATGATATATAATCTGTATCAGGCTTAATTGATTGGAATAAAGCATCCTCTGTCAAACTTCTTTCGCTGTTTTACTTTAGGCAATTTGAACCCTTCCACGTCTTGCCCTTCGTCATCTCTCGACCATACGCTGTCTCTGCTGCATGAACTCGTTCGTATTCCTGATATTTACCGAGCGTGTACTTGTGGTAATTTTTGCGTTACTTCTGTACGCACGCCCAAAGGTTTTATTGCTAGGTTTTCGCTGAGAGCCTTCCTCACCTGGGGAGAAACGTATTTTTGTAATTATCAATTTCTTTATGCTTTATTCCCCAGCAAAATCAATAGTTAACTGATTAGAATGCATTAAAACGTAACTCCATAACTTACTATTTTTACTGATAAACGCGTTTGATTTGAAAGCAATCCCTGTTTGTTTAAAAAATGAACTAAATTACGATAGAAAATGTATAACTCATTCCCGTACTATTGTAAATGAAATGAGAAATAACACTGAATTAACTGACAGCCTGACCGAAGTCCCCAGTCTTGAAATGATTCAAGATGGCGTAACCAATCCTCACCGGTTTTGCAACAAATGTAATGATTAATGTTTCCCCAATATTTTTGATACGCAAAATATTTCTTTGACTCTTCACTACCTATAAGTCTCAACTAATTACGTACCTCCCGTTTAACCAACTCTGGTTTTACATCTCGTTATTTAGTATAACGTGCGTGTCCAACACTGACAGAGTCCCACTGGCAGGGCAAACTGGGCATAATAAGTTAGAGAACTGTCTAAAACAAGGAACTGGTGACATACATAAACGGTGCTCGCCATAGCCGTGTGTGTATAGGACCTGACTCCGTGCAGGGAGACTCGGGTTCGAGTCTCGGCGCTGGTGGCGATTTTCTCTTTCGGGTATAGGAGAAAAATTCTAAGCACAATACCCCTCTCTACCCAGGTGTCTGAAATGGGTACCGGTCTTTGACCGGGGGAAAGCGTCATGGCGTCCTGGTGTTAGTTCTAAGGCATTTGAAAAACCAATGTAAAAGGTGATATGTATCATGCTTCAATTGGAAATAAAGCATCCGTAGATGCCGATGTTGTTGTTGTTGTGTCTTGAAAATAAAGGGGGGCTGTTTGAAGTTGGGAGGGGGGGATGCCGCCACGGAAAAACGTCCAAGCCGCGAGGTGAAAGTTTATAAATTGTAGGCTGTCATGGTATTTTCAAAGTGTTTATTTGCTGATCTACTTTAGGCAACTGAATTGGTCATGAAATAGAAAGGTAGTGTTGGAGAAGAGTCAATTTGTCGTTGACGATTCGAAAAACAGTAAATAAATATTAATGAATAAATGTCTAAAACGTTCATTGATTGGTGTTACTGGATTTAATCCTTTATACTTCCTGAATATATATAATTTACATTGTCATGACTGATTTCATAACACTTGGCATATAAAAAAAAGAAGCTATCGTGTTCGAATGAAGCAGTATAAGGAAGGCCCAAACTCACTCGAACCGATCGTGGGCATTCTGAGGCCTGCACACATCGCATTCCATCGTCCCAACGATTTCAAACCAAGCAGCACACTTCATCTACGATGCCAGACGTCGACGCCGAGAAACGTTCTTTTGTATTAATCGTCTTATGCCATAATTTGGTTAAATTCCTATGATAAATTATATTTGATGTCATTATCAATTCAACTAACTAGGAGTCAATCTTCTAATTGCACATAGGACTTCAATACATTCTCATCAATCAGCTTTGTTTGCTCGTGGAACTTGATTTGAACCGTCACATAACCATCATGATACGTTCCTGAGGCTTGGAGGCGCGACTCTCGTCTGAGAAGCGAGGCATTCTGGGCACAACTCTAACTGAAGAAGCTTGTCGTCTTCCTCCGTCTGCCCCCACGGGATTGGGCGAGGAACTTTCTTGATTGCCGTATAAAAATCTGAGTGACGTACTAATAACTTATAAGTACTTAAAGTTCCCACTTCAATCCTCAACCAGGAACCCAAGAGAAAGATAAGTTACTTATTTGTGTTCAATGAGCCCTATTGATGCCATCTAATTTCGTGCGTAGGATTATCGTTGTCTTTGATTAGCGTATTATTGCATTCGATGCGTAAAATGATCTTGGATGCTTTAATATCATATTGGTGTAATAGGCATTTCTTTGTTGCGCTGGTTAATTCAGGAAATTTTTTCGTTTTGGCAATTAATCATCGATGTGGTTCAGGGTTTCCCACTTTGCCGTTAATGTTGAAATTGTAAGTCGTCGCTGATGTTAATGAAGTTGATAATGATTCGAACGCTACCTCACCTTACAGTATTACTCACTTTACCTTACCATACGAATATAAGTATGAATTATGCAATATAGATTGTATCATTAGCGACTGGTAGCAGCCTACTAAATGAATAATGAAATAAAATACTTCACGAGTACTATGAGAACATCGAAAAGTTTCGTCCGACCTTCAAAATCAATTATGAAAAACAAAAATTCTTGACGATGGTGCTAGTGGTGGTGGATTTCCGATGACACGTTAACAAAAATTAAAGCATAACAATGGTGGCATTGCGATGAGATAGGAAATTTCTACAAAACAACGGGGAAATATCCAAATACAGAACCTGCTCATCAGTTTTCGTACTAATTGGCTCGCAAACCGTGTAATTCTGTGGTGTGACAAGAGATAGTCAGGTGAGAGAGGTAGCATTCGTATTCCGTTTTTCGCACGAGTAGTAATTTATTCAACACAAGGGATTAGCAGAAAGAGCAATGAATAATTTTAAACTTCGATTTAATTTTATGCTTCGTTCAGAGGAATGTAAGATTTCTTTTCGCAACAAAGGCCTTCGTCAAACCTCCAGATGTTGTAAAATGTTTCGCTGTCCTCCCGTAGCGGGCGGAAACAAGATATGCTTGAAAGAAAGGCGTAGATTTTGGTTGCCGAGAAGCCATGGCTGTATTGAGCCATGAATTAATAATTGCAAGCAAACCCACATTGAAAACAGCTTGAAAATCTCGCCTTTTCAATCCCACAGCTGACGAGATATACCGTTTACCCCCGCACAGCTGAAAAAATTTACCGTTTACCCTCATACAGCTAATGAAATATGCTGCCTATCCTCGCCTACCTGACAATAAAATTGTAATCTATTGTGATGATGTCATCTCTTTTATCATGAAGCATTTAAGAACGAACCATCAATATTGGGCCCACAGAACATCGCCTTTAAGCATTCAGTGTACAATACTAGTAATCAAAATAAGGGTCCTCGGAAATGCCCCTGAGTAACTTCGAATTTAAAATACCAAACAGTACGCTCTCCGAATTCTATTGGTTCTCCACTGCGCTCGGAATCGAAATTTCGCAATCAAAATTCCCCCTCTACATTTTCTATTTCTTTGTAAATTTATTTTTCTTTAATTTTCACTTCTTTCCTCATCAAGGGTATACATTCATTTTTTGACGCCTGATTCTCCACACTCGGTAAAGAGGGTCGACACTCAAAGAACCGCGCCAACACAAAACTGCAGTGCTCTACACAACGCAACACAACACGATCAACTCAACACAGTACAGTACAACACAACAACAAGCGAAACAACACGACGCTTCGCAACACAACACAACGGAATACAACACAACGCAACACAACACAACACGACACAACTCAACAGAACAGAACACAACACGACAGAACACAACACACATCACAACACAACATACAACACAACACAACACACAACACCACACAACACTACACAACACAACACACAACAACACACAATACAACACAACACACCCCGCACAAGGCAGGCGTGGGAGTGCAGCGCTGTGCTCTCGTTGCGCTCGATTAGCTAATTGGCTGCTGTTGGGGAGGCTGCG
>JACJUY010001005.1:136931-155391 GCA_014220935.1 Platorchestia sp. MABIK | reverse complement strand
GTGAGAGTGGGAGTTTAGGACTGAGTGTGCGAAGGGGTGGAAGTGTGGGAGGGAAATTGGGAGGGAGTGGGAGTGTGGGTGGAAGTGTGGGTGGGAGTGGGAATGTGGGGGGAAAGGAATGTGAAAGAAGCGGGAGTGTGGGATTTTTAGACTGAGTGTGAGAGGGGGTAGAAGTGCGGGAGGGAAATTGGGAGGATGATGAAGAGTGGGAGAGAGAGGAGAGGGAATGGGAGTGTGGCAAAAGGATTTCTGGTCGAAATAAAGAAAAGTGGCTTTATGAGAGACATTGCACCACAAGAGAGAAAAATAGGTGCCATCAGGACGGGGAATTTGAATGAAAACTATAATAAAACTAGATGAAATGAGGGAAAATATGGGGAACTATATGCTGAAAAGAATAGATGAGATGTAAAATGAACTGTCACTTGGGAAAGGAATAGAAAGAATAGAAAAATAGGCTGATAAAAATGCTGTGAATTCGATCACAGCTAGTGCTGTGAAAACAACTGTTGAAACGGAAAAGAATGAAATATCATCCTGAAGCAATGAAGTGGCTAAAGGTTTGTAAGTTGGTCACTAGCATATAACATGTAGATAATCAGAAAATGCAGAGAATATGTAGCCTTTGGTTGAGGGTTAGGGTAAAATTAACGTGAAAATGAGGTCATAGGAATTACAATTTGGTGTCAAATTACCGTAGTTATCAGCGTACACCCAAAAACTTTAAAAGAATATGCCGCAGTCGACAGACAAAAATCCATTTGACAACCAAAACAGATAGGGTTGATTTTTAAGTTCTGTGAGGGTTGGAGACGGATTTCGTCAGCTGTGTGAGGGTAGATAGCTAATCCCTCAAGCTTTAAACAACATTTTCGGTCAAAGTTACGAGGATAGAGGCAAGTTTCACAAGCTGTATGGAAATAGAGGCAAATTTTATTAATTTTAGGAGCACTGGGGTAAATTTTTTCTTTTTCAGTGAAGTTCCATGTTAAAGTCGCTGGTTCAAAACTTCCTTAGGGTTTGAAGCATTCATCAGAATTTATTGCGGAGAGGTCATGGGAAAATTCCGTCCAGTCACTGAGCTTTTACTGTCATTTTCTTAAGGCTGAGAGTTGACAAATATTCTTGTAAATAAAACGATAACAAAACGGAGTGATCAATAAAATGTTTCTCTGCAAAAAGCAGTTGGCAAAGCCGTGCTCTGACGATACTTCAAACAAGATCATTACGGCAGAACTGCCTCTCTCTTCTGCGCCGCCCTCCTAAGCCTGCTCGAGCTCCTGGGGATCATTTTCAGGGCATCGTCGTTACTTCCAATGTCTGCTTTATTATTCCATTGCTGAGGTATTCTTCATCGTTACAGATCTACCTGTTTCCACGTTATTTGTTCTGTAGATGCCCACGTATTTACAACACTTAATTTCTTTCATCGGTAGCTTGTAATACTTTTAAAGATTGATCAATTATTACACTTGTTTTTGAGCTCCAGTTTTGTTAAAAATGATTTTTGTTGAACATTCTTCAAAGTTGGCTTGCTTGACTTTTTCCCCAATGTCTGTTTATTCGGGTTTCCAAACCATTTCTCTGCATTCATGAATTCGTTTCGAGTCACAAATTTCCATTCAGGCATGCCTCGCAGCATTCCGTAGTGCACACACTGCACTCTATGTTTACATTTCAAGTCCCTCCACCTAACTGACCACTTTCCAATCTTCCTCCCGTTCTCTAGCAACAACTTTCTATTTATAGTCAGTGGGAGAAGCCTCTCCCTCTTCCAATTGTGCCAATCTCCGTCCCTGTTTGCGTCATTCCCTCCGCTTCCTTCTTTCCTTTATGCCTGCGTCTGCCAACCCTTCAGTCATTTCAACATAACCCCTCGCCTCCCCTCCTTTCCACACCTCCCTGCCCCCCTGTCATTGTGCTCCCGCTTAAAACTTCCGAAAGTGTCAGAAGCAGCGAGGGTTGCCATGGCGACGCCTGACTCCCTTATTTGCGTAAACAACTTAACGATACATCAGCCGTGCGTAGGTGGTGCAGTGCACAGCTCGCGCAAAGTATAGATCATGAAGTGCACATGCGGTGTCATGTGTGTCGTGTGAAGTGCAAAAGTCTTGCACTACGCAGGCGATGTCATGTAGGGCTGATGCAGTGTTGGAATGATACAGTGCACAGGTGGTGCAAAGTATGGCTTATGAGCCCCACAAGTGGTGCAGAAGAGTGATGGAACCATATAGAGCTTTTGAAGTCTAAATGTGATGTATTGCACTGACGGTGCAAAGCGCAGATGTTACAGAACACATGTGGTACCGCACAAGATGCGTGATGTATAGGTATGCGTTGCGTCGGAGATGCAATGCATTTATTCATTAGATTGCGTGAGACTGTTGATCAAAGTTCTAGGCATGAGTGTGAGAGGGCGCGGATAGGAGGTACAGGCTCGAGGGGAAAAGATTGAGCACTGCTTGAAAACGACGCTCGAACTTGCAATATCGGCCTAGTGGGCAAGTAAAGATCTAAAACGCGTAGTCATAGCTGGGAAAATCACATGAATTTTGCTGAAAGGTATGAAAGGTACAATAAATTACTGAGTAGTAGAGACCAATTTGTTGTCATTGATGTCTATTTTGATTTTTCTGTCGTCATGAATCTATTTGTCGTGACAATCTTGAAAGAAAATTGCTCCGGAAGGAGCACTGAATTTGGTCCGTACTTCGAACGCTTAACTAGCACGTATTTCGAATATAAGGCCCGTTTCAATCTCATCGAATCTGCCCTTAAATTTTAAATTAGTTTAGACTTTTCCCCAAGAACGTTTTGAAAGAGCGTAGGCCAAAAAACACAATTTCAAAATAATTGCCTTCTAAAGTAAATCAAGACATCCGTACTTCGAACGCTTAACTAGCACGTATTTCGAATATAAGGCCCGTTTCAATCTCATCGAATCTGCCCTTAAATTTTAAATTAGTTTAGACTTTTCCCCAAGAACGTTTTGAAAAAGCGTAGGCCAAAAAACACAATTTCAAAATAATTGCCTTCTAAAGTAAATCAAGACATGTTAGTCTTTCAAGATAGAAAAAAAGGTGAGTTTTTCAAAGTTCATAAAAATAAGTCAGAGGAAGTTTTTCAAACCAAGCATTTCATAAAACTGAGGTAGGATATTAAAGATTTCGAAAATTGCAGTATACGCCAATAACTCAGGAGGCGCGAAACAGAGAATTGAACACTACCTCCAAAACGGTCCTCTTGTTTCATCACTTGTACTTACAGCACCTCCGAGAGGCTTCAGTGCTACAGTCAGAAATCCGACGTCCCAGGCTGTTTGTTGTCCGGCCTTGGAAGCTGCGTCGAGCTGTCGGCGATACCTCCAGGGTCTGGTGTGGCATCTCTATTCCCTGCAGCCGCCGATTTCAAAATTGAAGAACGCAAATAATTTTTTGGAGAACGCAGATGATTTCATACAGAAAACAAATAATTCTATGAAGAAAACAAATAATTATATGAAGAACGCTGATAATGTTATGGAGAATACAGATGATCTCATGAAGATTAAAGAATTCTACGAAAAGCACGAATAATAAAATGAAGAACGCGGATGAATTTACTGAGGACCAGAAAATGTACAGTTTTTACGGCATGCAAATTGCTCAGATTTCGCTGAGAAAAAGCATGTAAACTTTAAAGTAACCCGCATAGCTGTACTGCCACGGCGTGCCGACGCACGTTTAAAGCTGCCAGTGCACCGAATGACGTATGAGCGAAACAGCTCAATACCTTGACCGTGATGATTTGAGCTGAAGTTCAATATTTATTTCAAATTTGAGGTCATTTGTTGTGATCAATTTTGGAAATTCACGATAAGTTGAGCTGAAGTTAAATTTGAGGTCATTTGTTGTAATCAATTTTGGAAATTCACGATAAGTTGAGCTGAAGTTTAATATTCAACTCAAATTTGAGGTCATTTGTTGTAATCAATTTTCGAAATTCACGATAAGTTGAGCTGAAGTTTAATATTCAACTCAAATTTGAGGTCATTTGTTGTAATCAATTTTGGAAATTCACGATAAGTTGAGCTGAAGTTAAATTTGAGGTCATTTGTTGTAATCAATTTTGGAAATTCACGATAAGTTGAGTTGAAGTTCAATATTCAACTCAAATTTACGGTCAATTGCTGCACTCAATTTTGAAAATCCGCGATATGTTAAAGTGATGTTTAATATTCAACTCAAATTGAAAGCAAATAGTGGTAAGCAATTTTGAAAATAACCAGCATTAACTAAATCGTGTCTTCATTTAGCTTGAATTAAGTATTTGTGAAAGTTGAGTTTATGACTACTGGTCGGCCAGCAGCACCATGAAAATTTCAACAATATACACCGGCAGCTCACATCGCGACCAACGTTTTAATTTAGAGTCCTAAGTTCTGAGGGATCTGGTGTGGGACTGAGCCTGGAACGTTTTTTGGGGAAAATTACTTCCGTTATGAGTTCTGTTTGTGATGTGCAAAAAACGAGTTCGGGTTGGTGTGTGTGTTTAAAGGGGGATAAATTCTATGAAGGTTGTTTTTAGCTAGGTATAAGACTTACATTTTTGAACAATTAGCTAGCTGGTATAATGATTTTAAGTCATAAACTAAAATAAATTCGTAACAGTAATTGGAAGCGATTACGCACACTTTGCACGAAACGATATATATTTTACATTCAATTCCAGTCCATGTACACATATACATTTTTTATTACAGACAAATTAATAAAAAACATGAACTTAAAACGTCATAACATGTGAATGAATAGATGAAGTGGATAGCGTGTCAACGAAGAGGAAAGCTGGCACAATGTGTTCACGAAAGGAAAAATCGATATAACGAAAAGATGTAACAACATATGTAGTATGTCCAACCTGCAGCCTGGAGGAGAAAGTGACGGGAAGCCCAATAACTGCACACGCAACATTTGGGAACAAACTGAAGTAGCCGCGCTCCGGCACTGGGCAGATGAATGAAAAGTTGATACAGGTGTCCAAAATTCAAATACTCCCCAAAAATTACCGATTGTTCGTACGTATTGCAATCACCAACTGTTCGTTCGCATAGTAATCACTCAAGGTTCTTACGTACAGCAAACTCTTCCTAGATTGCTAGTGTTATCTCTCAAACTGCCGCTAGCTTGTTTTCTCTCAGGATAACTGCTGGTAGCTTGTTATCTCTCAGGATAACTGCAGGTAGCTTGTTGTCTCTCATGATAACAGTTGGTAGCTTGTTATCTCTCATGATAACAGCTGGTAGCTTGTAATCTCTCAGGAAAACTGGCAGTTCGAAGGTACCTGCCCGTAACCGCAATCAGTGCAGCTATCCCTGCTAAGCATTACCCTCCTTCCTCCAGCTGGGCGTGGTGCTGATGGTGCTGATAACGCTCTCCATTTCGTGATTCCTGCCAGTCCCTCAGCTTGCATTCCTCGACTGGGAGTGGCATTAAACTAGAAAGTCTTGTACGATGTACACTGAGTTCACATAAGGTAAGAGTTGCTATTGCAAAAACATGAAAACCTCCAGCAGTATTTAGGTACTATCTTAGCGAGAACATAGGTCTTGCTTAGATGGTACCTAGACAGAAAAGATTCTAGCAACTAATATTAGGAAGAGAAAATCTTGTACTATTAAAGTTGGAATTAAAAAGCCGGGGAGAATTAGAAGAAAGGGTAAAAAGTTGAGTACGGTGACGATAAAGACCCAAAGATCTGAGCTAAGTACTTTTGCCTCATCCGAAACTTAGCACGCTATGATAAGAATGAAATGATTACTTTACGTGTAAAAAATTTGCTTCGCTAAATTAGAAATGAAATTAGAATCATTCGGTGATTTAAAATTGAAATTAGAATGATTTGCTAAATTAGAATTGAGATTATTAGAAATTATTTAACGTATTTGATTTATTTATCAAATTAGGAAAGAAATTAAAATAATTCAAGAAATTGAAATGAAACGAGAATAATTTATTACATTTGAAATAAAATTCGAATTATTCACAAAATTTGAGAAAAGCTAGTACTTGTGCACATTAAGAAATAGTTATTTATGAAACGGTAAGCAACTTGACGAGTGTTTCACAAAGTTAAATTTCATTTTTCTGTCGACTAAAAATATATCAATGAACGTAAAGGAAAGAAATGATTCATAATAATGCAGCGCAGGATTCATAGTGATTCATAGTTTGCACCCGAAAATAGTGCCTATAATTTGCCAGCAAGTGTGAAATTTTGACCGATTTCTACATTGTAGTCTATGAGAAGCCTCGATTATTTTTAATCTTTCGCTACAGGATAAGGAATTACTTCAATTTGTTTCGTTGAAATGACGTATTGCTTCTGTCATTCGTCATAATTTTTTTTACCAAAAGTTCACAGATAAGCAAGATCACAATCAGAAACGTCTAGTGAACCTGAATTTACACAATTTTTTTCAAGTCATGTTTTCAGAATTTGAATTACACTTTCAGTTGAGATATTTTTCTTCTTACATAGCCATTTCTGTATTCATGTTCCACTGATAAATTTTAGAACTGTTCATGTTCAGTTGAAACTGTAGCATTGCGCGAAATAAAGAACCTTATTAACAACTAGCATTGCGCGAAGTAAAGAACCTTATTAACAGAGAACTGAGCATTCAGACAACTCTCTTTGTCTCAGGAGCTCATTAAAAAAGCATCAATACTTCAAAGAGCGCTGAACATCAAAGAGTGTTCATTGAATAGGCTGCGGCGGTGCTTAAATTTTCAATGCCTTCAATTCAACGAGTGTATTTTGCAGAGATGTTTTAGCTCCCGTTTGTATTGTTGGAGTGCACGGTTCTTCCATGCGTTGCACGCTGTTTTTTAGATTCGGGTAAAAATCATTTAAAGTTTCATTTAGCGACGGTCTTGTTTTCCCCCACTGTTGTAAAAGTACTTTACTTTGGTAGAAAAATGGAACAATCTGCTTATGAAATGTAATTAGAATGAAACCCTCATGTAACATGCAGTTATCAGAAGAATTTTTAACACTCTTCGACTGTGCTATTGATGTGTTTCTTTTCAAAGCGCTACTAGGCATTTCTGTTATTTCAGCAGAAGCAAAAAACTTCAAATATCTGGTCTTGAATCTCATCAGCGATCTGATTGATGGCTGTTAATCTAACGTGGTATTTTCGAGCATCTCTATTTCATGTTTAAATGAAAACCGTGTCCATTTTTCAGTTCATCACTATTGGCTCGTTTCTAGAATTAGTTTTATTTTCAATTATTTCCTCGGCCACTTTATAGTGCATTTTATATGGCATAAGGTCATGATTTCCTTGATTTCTTGAGATTTCCTAGTTTTTAATTGACTCATTTTTTTTAGCTGGATCTCTTTAAGTATTAGCTAACTTGGCAAAGTTTGGCGGTTGTTCTACTTTTTCTCAATTCGATTGAAGCTAGAGCAAATTATGACTTCCCCGCATATATTACATGCCATAACTCCACAGGAAACATTTCTTAAATGGGCAAGGTGGTACCAGGCATGATTGAGCGTTATTTTACAGTACATAGCCGTCACGCAGAAGGGATACATGGAACAATTCACTTTCGCTCTTAATTATTTTAAGCCCACAAGTTATTATTCGGCAACATAAATACTTGGCGAATAATTTATGTCTGCATTTTTCAAAAACTTTCAACTCCTCCAGTTTAACTTTTTCGCAGACCTGCATGCATGTTTTTCGCCGCCTAAGCGATTTAAGCGATTAAATCGCTTAGGCGGCGAAAAACATGCATGCAGACGGCGAAAAAGTTTGACTGGACCATTTTCAGACAATTCCGAATGGAGTAGTCCGCTGTAATCCGATATATTATTGCATTAAAATAGTTTCCTCGAAAAATAATGTTAAAATGATTTAAGATGTTTATTTAATCTTTTTATGTTTTTATCATGTGGAATTATTTAGATTATGAACTATAGAAAATTTATTTTAGAGCACCGAAAGCACTGAATAAATAAAGTTCTTAAGTTGTTCGTGGAATTGGAAGAAGAAAATACGTATATTGCACACATTTTCACATAGGCAACGCTAATCAATCACTAGGAAGAATCAAACGAAAAAGAGTTTGTAAAGCTCATGCCAGATTTTTTGTAACTTAATTCAACTTACCTAATTTATCCAATGGCACAGCTGAACTTCGGCTACTAAATTTAAAAGTCATAATAGGAGTTTTTTTTATTTCCCTTTCATGAAAGCCGGAGTGCATTGAAGTAAATTTTGCAAACCTAGACATACTATGGTGAAATTTGTGTGAAATAGTGAAAGCAGTACAGAAGCTAAGTCTAAATTAATTCAGAATTTGACAGTCAATTATCAGTCACTACAATTACTTTCACAGAAGTACTTTTTCCGACTACAATTTCTCTGGTCTTAACAGAAAAAGAGAATTAAAATTTCCAGAAGTACAGTATTTAAAAATGAAAAATAAACGGTAACGTAGTTTT
Source organism: Platorchestia sp. MABIK (assembly GCA_014220935.1). Lineage (NCBI taxonomy): Eukaryota > Metazoa > Arthropoda > Malacostraca > Amphipoda > Talitridae > Platorchestia > Platorchestia sp. MABIK. The sequence goes on along the minus strand of JACJUY010001005.1, from coordinate 146,895 downwards.
TGATTTGAAGAATGACAAGAAAGTTTTTGGAAATAATGAAATATTGAAAGTAAATTCTTTAGGGAAATAATTGAAAAACAAATATTAAACACTCTAAGAATATCCTATTTTTCAACAACTGATAACGGAGCCGTTGATGTTAATTGTTCATATTCTTGTAACTTTAATTAAACCATTTGTCGCATCAAAATCCTCACGAACGCAACCTAACTCCATTGATGATATTGATCCTTAAACATCATCTGCATCAAATCTTCATTACTATCTAAGCATCAGCAAGAAATGAAAGAAACAGTGAGTGCAATCTAAATATACTGATGAATTCATAGGTCAAATCTTACTTCGAATCCGACTCTCTGTCCGCGGACCAGGATTACAGAGAACAAGACGGCCGACAATGGACTGCTCTCAAAATTGACGGATTCTCTTGACAGCAACGCAGCCGAATTGAATCAAGCAACCTTCATCGTCATCATGGGAAATTTGTTCAAATCCGATTCCCCGTTATCTGTTCAATTTCTCTGCAAGATTAACTGTGAGTGGGTGTTCACAGGTTTGCCTTGGATCAGCTCACCTCTACTCCGTTCTTCAATTCATCTCCTGCAAGGTTTGTCGCGTCGCTTTAAGAAAATGTTTTGATGTTTTTATTCCTTTGATCATGTAAACATTCCGATTAATGGAGGATACAGTTTTTCATTAATTAATCAGGATTGTGGATATTTCCTCCAGTTAACTTTCAATAACCTATCAATAACCCAATAACATTCAATAACCTTGGCTTAGACAGTAAAATCAAAGCCAAGGCATTTATTGCGAGAGAGGATGCTATGAAGTTAACACGCACTGAATTTCTCCCAAAGGCCATCATTGCTTTGGTGAAAATCTCATATTTTCTGACGGGGATTTGCATCAGAGAAACTGAGCATGTTTGGCTGAAGCCCAATTGTGGAGTGTTATGCTGTACAAAAGTTCCGAGGATGATAAGACCAATTTGGCCTTGACTGCATATCACTAAAAATCCAATTGAAAAAACGATTAGCCTCTTTGTCTTCACACCATCGATGTCCAAATGGAAATGTGGAACACGTTAACCCAACTACCATAAAATCTCTCACCATGTTTGTCTCATCACATCTTTGTGACCTATAGCGTGCCATCATTCGTCAATTTCAGCAGTGAAGTAAGTTCTCCATCATGTTTTTATTTCCTCTAAAAGTTACGATGAGAGACTGAGAGACAGCGCTGAAAATGAGAAATTAAGAGATAACGATAATGAAATAATACTGAAGATACTGAAGACTCGCTAATAAAAAGTTGCTTTAAAAATACGACTTTGTTGACGTACTCGGAGCACTTACCAAAAGAATTACACAATCGTGATACCAAAATAAATGATTCAATCAGATAACTCAATAAATGAATTACGTAATTATATCACGATAATTTGTCACATTTGAGGCGTTTAAGAACATATTTCAGGTCATGCATAAAATTGAACCATTGACATCAGATGCCGTAACAGTGGAATAAACTTCGAAAAATCGGACACCCATAACACGACCACCAATGTTAACAAAATTCAGAAGTCTCTTTCAGGATTTCACCGTTTTAAATCATGTCTCGTGGAACACTGATATTGTTAACTTCTGGCGCCCACCTTGACTACTTCATCTGAAATCCTGTCTCCTTGGATTCCTATCGAACGTCGAAATGCAAGTGATGTTGTACCCTCTTATTTAAACCACAAGTTATGAGAACCATGATTGATGAGGGACTCAACAGCTCTTGTTTAGTGTAAGCACACTTGCATACCAAAGTAACGGGACAATATCATCCATAGAAAAGTTTTATTTTCTGAAAACCTATAAAGATTTCTTACGCTAAATTCTTCCTGTCCCACTCAAAGTAGTAATTTTTGCTAAAACATCGGTCGTAAATATAATTCACGAGTGTTTCTACAAGGCTAATATCGAAATTTTCATTGGTTAAACATTCCCGATAAATGGATGAAGGCTTCATCACTAATGATCAGAATTGCTATTCTGGGACTGGTGTTCTATAAGTTCTCATTCAACACGAAGCTGAACGAGTGTCATTTTGTTCTATTATAGTTTCTCCAAGACCATTGTTAACTTCACTTCTTGTTTGAGGCTCTCTAGATCTTCCTCTGTTAGAGTTATGAAGACTTCCCTCTGCTGTCTACTTGTCAGGAATCTTGAAAACAGTTATCCAAGTCGGGGTGCAGCTATGAAACCTGTGGATTCTTCTTATTGTTTCAGCCTTTGCTTAGGTGCGTATCAAATCTCCCACTAGAAACTTGCGTCGTTGAAGAGTTAGCTGGCTTATTTTTAGGTGATGAGGATTATAATTTTTTCTTCTGTTGAGCAGAAAATGAATCACTACAATTTGATAAGCGTTTACTTTTTACCCTGTTTACATATTTGATTAATTTATTTATGTTTACTTATTTGATGAGCGTTTACCCTGAATAAGAATGGCCTTCAATTCACCTATGTAGGTACATAAAAGAGGCGCAAAGTTTTTCTTGTATCATTATAAACTTCTTTTTTAATCATTTTTGACGGATCTGTTTCCGCTAAGCTTGACTTTTCTCAAGTGACCTGACCCAAAGGCCCTCTAGTCCAGTATAACTACGTATCTAGGCTCTGATAATCTTGTTGGGTCGCTTGCTTGCTCGCTTGTTTGTTTGTTGCATCTCGCCTTCCAAGCTCTGCTCTCAGTTAAACCCATGGGAAAACTTCAATAGGATAGGCAAATAGGAATTGCAGTAATAGGATAGGCAAAAACTGAAGAAGCTACTTCTGCTAAAAGTATGAGGGAAATTCGATTTCCTTCCTGGTATTGAGAGCAATTGTATTTTCATTTTTTACTTTGATGATTTAACGTTTATTGTGATTCAAACATCGTAATAATCCCACGTGCTTAATGCTGGATATGGTATGTTATAAATTTGCATTTCAACACATACATTAACAATTGACTTCGAATGAATTGCTGTCGAAATGCGTGTCATAGTGGCTTAATTATTTTTGAAATCGATAAAATCTTGATTCACTCTCATTTTAAAGATTAGAAATTGCTTTCTATACTAGACTACTTGCAACCCATTTGGTTGGTCAGGTTGCTTACACAGGGTCGGGAAAAAAAGGTGTTTTAAGCTAACAGTTTGCACAAGAAAAACTAACAATTTTACGTGAAAAACTCTATTCCACTGTGAAGAATAAGGTAGCCCTTGGGAAGAACACCATTGGCTAAAAAAGCTGTTGATGTTAGGATGCTAAAACGTGTTTTGTTCGAACGAAGAACATTTTTTAGTTTATTAATGCTGTGCTTCGAACAAAATGTCACCTTAATGATAACCATGGTTCATTTTTACAACTTAGGGCTCTTTTGTTAGTTGTTTTCATAACGCTACTTTGTGAGTGAGACGAGTAAGGAGTTATTTCACATAAAATATCACTTGTGAGATTTTATCAATTTGTTTAGTTTGTTTCATATACTCGTGACCTGAGGAAACCCCTCATGAAAAAAATCGCAAGAGGACAAATCTGGAAAACGAAGAAGCAAAGAGATCTGGCTATATTTTTACGATTTCATAACTTGGTTGCAACTCTTGGCTTCTTCTTTTTCCAGGTTTATCTTAAAGTTATATTTTAACAAGGGCTCCTTAAGTCACGACTTCATCTAAGAAAGTCAACAAATTTACATGAACTTGAAAACCAGATACATGATGAAATAGCTCAACTCTCGTCTGATACACTATTGAGCGTTGTGGAAACGGCAAATAGAAGAGCCCAAAGTCCCAAAAATAAATATAAACATCGGTTGAAGAATATTGTATTCGAAACATAGTGTTATCCAACCATTGAATCATTTGTTTGATAAGTTTTGAATAAGGTACGTATTCATCAGCTCGAGACTTCTAGATTTTGTTCAGTTCTCAACCATTAAATTTGCACAAGTAATTTATTCTCAGTGATTCAGCGTGAAATAGTTGAAAGAAATGAATCACAACTCTTAAACTGAAGAAAACACTTTCTCCGTACCATAGGTAGTGGGCATTTCGTATCATCTTACCGTTCTTAAGTTTTGATTTGGTTATCTATTTGGAAGGGTTAATTTCTTCTGAGCCGCCCTGTATATTGAATCCTATTAATTGCACACGTATTTGAAGAGAGTAATTATGTTATCTGCCTAACATAGCATCAGGATTTTATCTGAAGCCTTCACTGGACAGCTGTTGGGATTTGCAGCGAAGAACCTCTCTTCCATTTAATGAGGATTTTTAATGGTCAAACTTCAGATGATTGTCTGACGGTAAATCTCGTGAATTGCGTCAATAACCACAGCACTCTTTGAAGGTTGCACCATCCTTTCGGCTTAACCATTCACTTCCTTTACGACATCTTTTTCTTTGTTTTTATCTTCCTTCAATTCAGGATCAACATATTCAATAATTTTATTTAGCTCACACTACAGCTTGTGCAAATATTGAATTAAAGAATCATTAGCGAAAGTTTTTGGAAGTCCATTGACAATTGGGTTGCCAGCTATAATTAAGAATACACTTACTCAAGTCTGTGATTTGGAAGATTTCAGTGCGTGGAGTCATTGCTTTCAAAGATAGAAAGTGTAAGAGGTCAGGTACATCCTGTGAAAAAATTAATTTCGTACGTTTGATCGTTCGCCCACTACGGGGGTTTGAAGAATGGGAGGGAGGGGAGGGGGAAGTAGTATTTTATCATGTTACACCTCCCCCTTGGCTATTTCTTCACGATGTGACGTTGCTATGTCATCTTCTATGTCTATTTATTACTGTATAATGATTTCAAGGGTCCTAGCTGACCCCACAAATAATAACGAAGAAAAGTTATGATCCTTTATGTTTACCTATTTTGCCTCGTTTTAGAGAATCGGAATGTGAACGGAATGGGGCGTTTCAAAATGCTTCTCCTCCTACAGTTTTTGAGCTACAGTAATGATTTTGGTATCATTGGATGCGGAAAGACAAGGGCCTTTGAAGTTGCATAAATTTATTCAAAATTACTTTTCGTTCATAAGTTATGACGTCATATATACGCATTTTTTTGAAAACTGAGTTTGCTCCTGAATTTTTTTCTTTTTTTTTCTTTAAAACAGGACTTTTGGGAATACATTTTAGCAACTGTAAAACCCCTTGTCCTGCCGCATCCAATGATATCAAAATCATCACTGTAGCTCAAAAACTGTAGGAGGAGAAGCATTTTGAAAACCCCCCTAAAATTTAGTTTTCTTTGATTTCCCATTTTCTTTTCAAGAAAATTTCATTTTTTCATGGAAGATAAACGATTCCAAATTGCATTTCATATCAATATACCAAATTTCATTGTTCTAAGCTCAATAATGAAAAAAAGGTTCGTATGGGGGACGCTTACCTTATTAATGCAACTGGTCCAAACCTGTCACTGTAAAACGCTACTGTTGAACTTTCTTTCTTTATGATAAATTTGTCATAATTCTTTCCGGTCATGGTCGTGATATTATTGTCCCCAACCAGACGATGTAACACTGCAAATCTCTCATCGTTCTTTCAAAATCCAGTCGAAAGGTTTCCTCGATAAGTATCAAAGATCTAAAGGCACTGATAACTCACGATATCAATGTTCAATGTTTGACATGACCATGACGAACTTTTGAAAAATACTTCTAAACGACGTCGACATTGGTGATCGTAATCGAAGCGTTGAAACTGAGCAAGTTGAAACTGAGCAAGTGTACAAACAAGACTATGAGAGTTTGGTAACTATAAAGATGCAACCTGACCCTGGTTCACCCAAAGTACGTGGTTCACAGGGGGTCCATTTCATTGAAAAAATGGGTGTTGAATGCTCACGCACCTTATGTTCGAAACTAATCGCTCCCTGCCGCAAAGTTCACACACGTGTCGCGCAGTTCACTTAACGCGTTGAGTCCGTACAGCAATAAACGTGAAATTTTTTTCAACTCTTTATTAGGAGCGAAACAAAATGTCTGGGACAGCAATTTTAATTAATTAAGTTCCTAGGACACATGTGGAAAAGGCTTCAGCGCAACAGATATGAAGCAAAGGGAAAAATAAAACAATGCCTTTAATCGCAGCTCACCAATCAAGCGTAAATAGGCAGAAAGTAAAAACCAAATTGATGGTGTCACTCAATAGCGTAAAGTACCCTTTTTTGTATTCAAATTTCAACCTGAAGGGGATTTCTCTAACAGAAAACTTTAAATAGAGCACTTTTGCTGAGCTTTTTTTTGAGAGCTATTTTGAAAATTAGAAACAAGCCGAGGAAAACATCGCAATTAGAATGCAAAAAATCATGCCATTTCCGCGTTCAGGCTTGACGTAATGAGCAGCAAGCGCTCGCTGGAGCTGGAGGGCAAAAATATGACCAGGTTTTTGTGACAGAAAGAGTGATAAAAACATGATCTTGTTTTGTAGTAATAGGAGTAATTTGGGAGCAGATTTTTAATGAAAACAAGTCTGTGGAAGCTCAGTAGTAATTTGTCGTATAAGACTGTGGCTTGAGCATGTAATCATTGAATTAAAAAACTGCTAAATGCTTATGAATTCAGGATTAATCTCAGAAGATCTCATCATGGCATTTGTCTCTTCTCTGAAAAAATTAAGTCTTCTCTCAGGAAAACCCTTGTTTTTAGCAATGGAGGCGCAAACTAACAACCAGCAAATGAACCAATCGTTTGTTTGCCTGGCTTAGAATATTTCTCCATTTGAAGGTGTTTTAATATTTCAGTAATTCCAATCGTGTTCCAATGTGTCTGCTGTATCAAGTTGCAATAGTTGATGTATATCTCATAAAATGGGCGAGAGCTCGAGGTAAGTTTCACCAAAATGTTAAATTTGCCCATGATGTTTCTCATTAACGAGTTAGAAATAAACACATTTAATTACGTAGCGAAGACGAAGAATTTTGACGCGGGTGCGCAAGACCACGTTTTGCTGCAGTACTCAAGGCCTGACGCCCGCAGTCTTGACAACATAATTAAGTTGCAGCTGACTCATTCATTAGAGACGCTAGACACGCCAACAATAATAGCAGCCGGCAACCACAATAACAGAGCGCACAACAACACCATTTTAAGCAACTGCCGCCTTCACACCACCATCAAAGATCGGTGCTCCATCAAAGGCTGGTAATACAACCATCAAAAGGCAGCGTGGTTCGCTTCAAAGACGACGCTAATAACTGGTCCAATTAGCTGACCAATCAGAGCAAAGGGAATTGATCAGGGGACTTCCATTAAGATGAAATAAAAAGTGAGCAGCGGATCAGACAGCGCTTTGTGAGTCTGTTTAAGCTCCGAGGCGCTCAAACTAAAGCAGATAATTTCCCGGAAACCGTAGGAGACCTCGGCGATTTGTGTTCGAATTTTACGATGTGGGAGTGAATAATTGCAGGTGGAGTGAGGAATGCGTGCTTTGCTTAGTTTAAAGCTTTTGTGTTTCGCAGCTTGGCGTTCGGAGCACTTGAATTCGTTTGAACGTGCAGGAATAAACTGTGAAGTAGGTTGAAATTTTGATAATTTGTTGATAAGTTCTAAGCTAAATTTACTCATGTAAAGGTATTCTTCAAGTTCGTCGAGGGAAACTAATTGAGTAGAGTTTTTTATCACGATATCAGGAATTTAGGTAGCGATGTTAAGACGTTCGACTCGAAATTAGGAAATTCAAATTACGACGATAGGAAATTCACACTTGGTGGAATATTGTAGGCATAGAGGGCTAGAAGTGTAAGGTTTTTAGATACAGAGCAGAGCCGTTCATTCGACATTGGTAAAGTTTACACGCTGATAAGACGTAGGGAATCGAGTGCTGGCAAATCCAATTCCGCAGCACACGCGAGCAGTTTCTTAGGTAATAAAACATAAGGTTCTGATCTTGATGATTTCACAGTCACCATCGGAGAAACTAAACACTGGTCAAGCAAGCCCTGCTCTGCGAGAAAGATTGAGATTAAATTTAGGAACCACGCAGGGATTCAAAATTAAAAAAAAAAGTGAAAATTTCAACCGGTAAGATTAAATAGCCCAGACATGGCTGTCTGTTTTTCAGAAGACCAGCCAGCTGCAGCGTGCAGCGTTACATATGTAAGTCGCTTTTCGAACCTAAGCAAAGTAGTCGTGAACATTTTAGCATAGATTTAGGTAATAGTAATTCATCGCTGGGTTGGCAGGGACGTGATTTTAGAAACTTTATAGCTCACTCTCTGAAGCTAAGCCCTAAGAAATAGAGCCAAATTGAAGTCGCACCAGTTTAAATTTACCTTTTTTTAAATTTAACCAGTTTAAATTAAGATTACGTAGTCAATTAAACTATGCTTGGTGCATTTTCTTGGGGAAAATAGTGTTGAAATTCAAGTTAGTGCTGGCACTGAACAAATTAATTCTCGATTAGGCTCTTGAGAAATATCATTGAAACTCAATTTTTTGCATTTCATCTCTCTAGATTTCTTAATTATTTCAAAGTAAATGCTGAATTTTTCATTCACTTATAAATTTCAAACGTATAGTTATCGCCGTATTTGGAAGTAAAATTTACGAGAAGGAATTCAATTTTCGAACTTGAAAATGTTGCATATTTTACATAAAATTTAACATAAAAGTACAGTGATAAATCAAATTGAGTAGGTGTAAATATGACACCAGAAGGTGTTCCCAAGAAAGGAAGAAAGAAGGATTAATTTACAATGAATATCTACTAAAAAATTTCTCAGACATAAACTCATGATATATGGTCACGTTCAAGTGCGGTGAAAAGAAGGGAGACAAAGAGACAGCCCACATTTCGCCATCACCCGACCATAACGTGAGCTGGCGAGACGCTGCGCTGCAGGCCGCGCTCACCATGCAGGTCCACTGTACACTCTGCACCTGGCCCCTCACTCTGCAGTAGCGACAGTAGGAGTACAGTAGAGCAGGGGTTCTCAAACTTTTTTTAACCAAGGATCACTTTTATTATAGAAAATAAGCTGAGGACTCCTTCATATGTGTTCCTCTTAGGAAAATATATATATATGTGGATATAAATGTACATCTACTGTTAAATTCGTTAAATTTTACGGACCCCTGTAAAAGTGCCACGGACCCTTGGGGGTCCGCGGACCCCACTTTAAGAACCCCAGCAGTAGAGCAGCTGAAACATCCTGGCACCTGGAGTAATAGCAAGTTAGGCCGGAAGAGTCTAACGATAAGATTTGATAGAATAAGCAAGCTGTGTTTGACAATAAAGTCATCAAAAACTGGAACTCACTATGGTTATCAATTGTACTCACACTGAGAATAATGCGTGCTGTTGGTGTTATAATAATCATCCTGAGTTAAGTATCCTTGCATGAGCCTGATAACCTTTTGTTGAATGGGTCTGCTGAACGCCATCGCTACACTACCAAATGAATAAATTAAAAAATATCTGTAATGCATTGCTCAGACTCTCCAAGTTTAAGGACAATGGTTTTGTCTCGCTTTACATGATTCTTTTTTTATGTGGCATTAGAATAAATATTTTATATTTATGATTCGTTGCCGTTATTTACCCATATCAGTCACTCTTATCGTTGTGTGTTTAAAAAACCAAAAGTAAGTTTTTTGTATCTACAATATTGAAAATAAAGTGTTTTTCTTTCTTTTCGTATTCTGTGTCTATGTTTGCCTTCCTATTTGTACCCATTTCATTTCTCTTTCGCTGTTTCTCTATCCTTCCTTAGGACACTCTAATTCCTCCCTCGAGACCGAACTCTATCAATTCTCTTGTGAGATACCCGAGTCCGGAGACATTCACGAAACTATGCCACAAACAGCCATAATTAATTACTGTTGAGAGAAGGCTTGGGTGGTATTTATAATTGGATAAAACATGTAATGAAATGATTCTTGCCCTAACTGGTAATGCTCCGACTCGCATGGAAAA
>JACJUY010001005.1:80492-136822 GCA_014220935.1 Platorchestia sp. MABIK | reverse complement strand
TATAGGGGATGTGGCACAGGCTTGTGGATGCAGCGCTGCATTATAATGTGACGAGGAAATACACTCGCTGTCGAAGCTGGGTCGCAGCAACCGTGAGTAAATGTTTTATTACATTGTTATGCAGTTAATAATTATAATCCGACTCTTTGTTGTTATGAGCCATTTCTCAAAGCCCTGAATGTGCCACTAATCAACAAAAAATTATCATATTCAAATGAGGCAGTAGAGGACGCTTTAACAAACTTGAACCGAGCTTAGACATTCCGCACTTCGAGGTTAACGTTGAGATTAGATCCAAAGCCTCGACCCAACGACTCCAAGACGAAAAACTACCGCTCATAGAAGATCCCAGATGTCTACAGCAAGAGAAGTTCTTCCTGTAATAGGCGTCGTATATCATAGTTAAATTCTATTTATTTGGAAAATTGTGTTAGATGTTATTAGCAGTTCAATTGAATAATAATTATTATTCAGTCGAATTAACATCTTATATCATTTTACTAATAATAACATCTGATTTAATTTCCTAAGAAAAATAATTAAATACCAACATACGAGGATAATGGATATAGATATTGAATCAATGTATCTATTGAGAATAGGACTTAATTAAACGAAAATAACAATTATACATAATAGGAACATTAATGATAATAGAAAAATTAATAATGATAAAAGAACAGTAATTATTAAATTAGACTTAATGATAATTAAACGACTTTGCGTGCTCGAGATGTTTGATCATTACCAGTACGATGCGGACTCGGTGCTGTGACGATGCGGGCTTCGGGACCGTCACAGCACCGAGTCCGCATCGTACATCGTACCAGTACGATGCGGACTCGGTGCTGTGACGGTCCCGAAGCCCGGCGCTCGGGGGACTCTTCAGAAGGCAGAGACTGACGAAGGTCGTGGTTCCCTACCTCGCCTGCACTCCGGGCATGTCGAGGAACAATCTCAAAAAAATGCCTTTGTTATAATTAATCATTGAATCTAAGTGACATGCTAACGAAACATGCAATTAATTTCATTAATTAATCTTGTACATGCAATATCGTTCTGTAAAATCCTGCTGACATTTTTAAAGTTACCGTTCCAATCACCATCCAGGAACCTACGAGCACGATGATATTATTATTTACCTGAGCCACTACCCGCCACTAATTCACGCGTAGGATCATCTCGGACGCGTACAATTATCTTTGATGCTTGGGAATATCTTTGACACCCGAGAACAGACACCAACTAAATTAAAGAAGCAGAAGGTGTAGAGAAAATGTTTTCCAACTAACTTATCACGAAAGTTGATGCCTCCCTCTGAGGTCAGAATAACTATCTCATGAAGATGCCGCAACTATCAAATTAGATGCATTAATTTGCTCATTTAAAGTAAAAATAAAAGCAATAACATAAAAATAACCATGTGATATGTTTGATAGACGCTAGAACATCTGAGACCGAAAAAATGATAAAGACTTAAATTAAAATTCTGCATGCAATCAAAGAGAGGCACATTTAATTAAGGCCTGACTTCGTACTTCATATAATTATTTCATTCAGTTCACTAGTGAGCGTGAACTCATGGACTCACAGCTGAAGTAAACCCCGTCAACGTGTCAACAAGTGTCACTGCTACTGGGTTCATTATTGTGAGAAAATGTTTCCACGTTAGTGAAACCAAAGGAAATAGTTGTATGACTGCATTCGTTCTTGAAGTTAACCCAAAAGCTATGTTTAAATGACTTCTATTTAAGCGTAATTGTACACTATCCTTATACGTGTTTAAAACTAAAAGCTTACTTGACCTGAGTGTTAAAACACGGCAACGTTAAAATGTGTTTCGAAATGTTTCTATGAATCAAGATTTTTTTCAGAAACATTTACTCTCAGTTACTGTTTTACGAAATAGACACAAGAACGGGGAGAATTTAATCTCGCAAATGAGCCCACTTCACGCTGACCATTATGTTCTTTTATCAACTGGCTCGAGGTCTCCAGAAAACCTAGCCTCATTTACTCCTCCCTCCTCTCATAACGCTATCTAAGGAAATTATTCTTTATGGATCCGCTGTAACATTTTGAAGCAAATTGTGCTGACCCGCAGAGCAGTTTTCATCGAAGCCTAGCATAATTAGGATACTGTTATCATCTAAACCTAGCATAATTAGGCTGAAGTTATTATTTAAACTCAGCATAATTAGGAAAGAATCCAGTTCTACCATCAACGTTTTGTCGGAACTGGACTGGTGACATGTAAGAACCGGGTATCACCATCGCTGGCAATTTTTTAAATGGAGTACGATGTTTAATGAACCTTTTTGATGCGAATTGAAGTCGTTGAAATGAATTTCGCACAGTTAGCAGACTGAGTAATTGATTAGTGAAACTAGCGTATTTTATACCGAAAATCATGGCGCAATTAATATAATTCTCATTGGTGTGTCCTGAGCATGGGTTAAATTTGAATTTGAATTGTAGCCTTAAAATGTTTTCGAACATTAAATTTTGATACAAGTTAAGTCTGGCTATATACATCTGGTGCAGTAGTCATATACAGTAGTGGCTAAGATGTAATAATAATTAAAGTTTGCATCAAGTCGGTGAGTACAGTCATCGGCAAAAAAATACGTAAAAACTTGGATATCATGTGTATCGAAATTTACAGATCGGAGAGCAGACTTATAAAACGATTTGCATATTGTATTAATTTCAGACAAGATTTACTATTGGGATCACATTTTTTACAGTTTCATGAGCACTCAACATAAGTCACATCAAAAGTGAAAGTTGGGGAGGCAATCGGAGACAAAAAAGAAAAAACAATTGAATGTGTCATTGCTGAGCAGTCTGAGGTTCTAGAGGGTATACCTCAGAAGTGAATGATATTAAAAAGCAAGGCGAAAATCGCTACACGTATAGTCATTTTTATTAAAAATGATCATATAAAACTGAACGTTTCGGACTAACTGTCCATCTTCAGCAAAAAATCTCTGTAAAACGAAAGTAAAGAGGAAAAAATTAATACACTAGAGAAGTTTCTATAAAAATCTAAACTCTGAAAAAACACTAACAACGGTAAAATAATATAAGAGGAAAAACTGAGTAGCTGAATTAGGTGTTGGCAACATGAAGCGGGAAAGCACTTTGGGTGTCATTCAGTATAGGTTTCTTTTTGTAAAAGGCGCAGATCTGTTCTATAAGAGGTACCGGCCAAGATTTTAAATCATTTAGAGAGACCGGAACATTGCACTCTTCTACATGAGATCTAACAGAGGACAGTGGGGGACCCAAGAGGAAGACCAGTTCTGCAACTAAGCCCAGCATGCTCAGAAACTCTGGTCATCAGGCTACGGCAGGTGAATCGCAGTACGTTGGTTCTAATTGTCGTATGGCCAGGCTGTTAGCCTGGCCATTTTTGCGGAAAAATTCCAGAATTTGGCCCTTTTCAAGTTAAATTAAACTCCAGATGCCATTCTGCATCTGATATTTCTAAATTACGAGCTATTTGAATTTGAAGAATTTTTGTGGCGACATTTTGTTTAAAGAAAAGGCTGCATTTGGTGGTTATGGTCAAAAAAAGGGACAATCTGACCACCCTGCACATTGCGATCATTTACGATATACAAATGAAACTACAGACTTTAGCCACAAAAAGACCAAATAGGCCACCCTGTTCTATAAAATCATTTACGATTCAAAACCGAGACATTGGCCACAAAAAGCCAAATTTGCCAACCGCCGTGCGATCATTTGCAATACACTGATAAGGCTAGAGATTTTGGCCAGAAAAGGGCCAAATTTGCCACTCACCGTGCAATCATTTCCAATACACAGATAAGGCTTGAGATTTCGGCCAGAAAAAGGCCGAATTGGCTGCCCCGAGCAGTGAGATCATTTACGATACACAGATGAGGCCACATGGATGTAAAAGTGATAGAGAGCCCATAGAGCTGCCATCGCTGGAGCCACGTTTGCTGGAAACTCGGAAATATTTTCGTAGACGACGGCATTCGAGCGCTGGTGCGTGGCATTCTCACATAATAATAATGATTATAATAAATATTACGTCTTCCCTGTTAAGATTACCAGTATCAACATTGGCAGCAATAGAGGTATAATACTGATAACAATAACTCGGTAACATTGAGGAAATGATAATGAAAGTGAAGAGGAATCGTGATCTTATTTGTTGAGAGCAAGTTCTAATTATTCATGTGAATATTTCTCCACAATATTCACGATCTTTTAACACAGATTTAATTTCTTTCGTAAGGATTAATTTGCAACACAGCGTCGAGCGATAAGTCAAAATAAATAAAAATGAATCAGTAAATACCAGTAAGGTTTCCCTAACCTTAACTGAAGTCTCTAATACCTGATTCCTAAGTTCTAGATGAGATTTTATTCGCTCCCCAAAACCAACTCAACTCATCAAGATACCCATCCTGTCAACACACCCCAACAAAAACGTGCATTAGAAAAATGACAGCATCTGTGCAAATATGAAATGAAATATCCAGAGCTGTTCTAAATGCCATATTTATAGATAAATTTTTTTTCCCAATCCATAGGGATCCGTCGTCAACCAACCGAAGCGATAGGCCAAACTCTAAGTGTGCGATGTAACTGATGTGGTTGACTATTAAAAAAATGATGTTAGTGCAGTGAAATTGTAATCAATATAAATGGACAAAAGCCTACTTCTCTCACATTCTGGATACATTTATTGGTCATGCAGTGAATAGGAAGAAATTAATTACACTGATCCTAACAGAATAAACTTTCTCATACTGAAATCTTCCAAAAGATAAATTAACTTCAAAAAACTGCAGTTTCGATCCCAATATTTTTTACACCCTTTATTCAGAACTTGCTGTTATGAAACTTTATCTTACACGTGTTCAGAGAGTAAACATCTTCTCTACTCGTGTTTAATGAATGAAAACAACGCAGTGGAAATGGACGTTTAGGGTAGTTTGATATTCATTGTCCTAAATGGTACTTAAAATAAGTGTTTTACATGAACTTATACATGCATTGACACACATTTCGCACAATCTGTCTGTCAACTAAATTGAGGCCATTTTTTTTGTACGTCCTTGAGGTAAGTATATGAATAATTGTATACAGGATAAGTAATTTTGTTTCTTTTTGCTCAAATCCATGAGAAAATGATCAGTCATTCTGCAGTATCAGTCAAGCGTCACAAATGATTAGAAGTCTCGTTTTCCTTGCTCGTGTGCTGGAGGAAAGTATTCGAATTACTGACAACCGGACCAGCTATTTGGCTACATCATTTATATTTCAGGCATTGATTTTGATTCCTTAACAAATCACTAACAACAATCGCCGGGACAATTTCCCCGCAGATTCGTCTGGGCCTCGTATTTCAGTTCACACCGCAGCGGTAGATCGCTGGACCTGCATGGAAGGCGAGATCGCACAACAAGAGAGAGAAACGTTTAACTTAGTCTCCGTAGCATTTAAAATCGACTAATTCAGATATTTTATATTCAGCTTCGTAAATTCTATCAAATATGATACCTACCCGTGCTGTATTCTTCGTCTTTAAATTCTTAACAAGAGAGAGCTTGTAAGTACCATGACATAGGGTTCGAATCCCGGCGCTGGTGGCGATTTTCTTCGTAGGGTATAGGAGAAAAAATTCTAAGCACATTACCCCACTCTACCCAGGTGTCTGAAATGGGTACCGGTCTTGACCGGGGGAAAGGGTCATGGCGTCCTGGTGTTAGTTATAAGACATTTGAAAAACCAATGTATAAGGTGATACGTATCAGGCTTGAATTGGAAATGAAGCATCCGTAGATGCCGATGATTGTTTTTTACATGAAATGGAGGTGGCAGCCGGCAGTGCTGGTGCGCTGTTCTCGGTGCCCAGTGGTGTATCATCCGGCGTTGACGCGTCCAGTTGCAAACAGCTTTGGGATGGCCGCGTTCCTTTATGCTTCTTAGAGAAATTTTCTTCTGCATGATTTGTTACCTTCCCAGTCTTTGAATGTGAGCATTACTGGGGTTAAGTTCAAGTTATTCATTAATTTCGCATTGTTGAGGCTATTTTGAAGCCACGTTAACCTTTCCCATGTTCTTCTTAGAGACAATTTCTTCTACATCATATGAAAGCTTCCCGGTCTTTGAATGTGTGCTTGATTGAGATTAAGTTTAGTTATTCATTAAACTTACATTATCATGGTTATTCTGAAGCTCGATTAACATTTCCTTATAGAACGGGTTCACTGCTCCAAAACGGGGCCAAGTTTGCCCTGCTAGAGTGAACCTCGTCATTATTCAAAGAAACTTTTCATATTACTATCTGGCATCCGCCTTTTCTAATTAACATCATTTTAACTTTTGCGGTCACTTGGCCATTACTCGCACTGTTTGGGAGTCACTCCGCCCACTGAAATTGAAAGTTCTTCAGATGTGTTACATTGCTGTCATTATGATATTATTTTGACCTGCTGCTTTGAACATGTCAATGAGTTATCATCCGATTTGTCATCGAACATTTATTTGCAGTATCGCACTCTGACCCTTTCTTACACTTCATTCGGGTTGCACACTTCTCACCCAACTGGAAACTTTTGGGTTATCTCCTCCGGTGGTGTCATTATATATACATACACATAGATACATACATGCACACATACAAACATACACGCACACATTCACCTCGGCTGATAAGTGAAGTAATTTATTCATACTCAAATTTTATTGTAACTATGACTGGAATTCTTTTATTTAATGAGCTCTGAGAAGACTTTGACTTTCCTTGGACGCGGTGGAGGCTGCTCTGTTTTACCCCGCTCAAGCTGGTCTGTTGCCACGCACTGGGTGAACTGGGGTCATCTAACCTCTGGAGCTCTAATGCTCTGAAAATAAACAATTGTTAACTGTCACACTCAGTAAAATTAGGTCGAAACGAATTTAATCGTCATTAATATTTGAATCATGTCTTTTCACGAGCCATCAAGCTGAATATCAGTGAAGCTTACTATCACTACTTGAGAGAACGCCTTCGTCACTCACGAACATCGTAGTCTTGTTGCTTGAGTAACCTCAGTGTGACCGGTAGCTGTCCTGTCTTGCCCTGTGTCGCTACCGGATCGTAGCGGCACTGGTTTACTGTTGCATTTCTAAAGCATATCTGCGCCTTAGATATTTTTTAAGCATATCTGGACCTTAGATATTGGTGAAGCATATGAGCTAATTGACAGACGCCTTAGTTACTTTTGAAGCATATCTGGGCTTTAGATATTGTTGAAGCATATCTGGGCTTTAGATATTGTTGAAGCATATCTGGGCCTTTGATATTTTTAAAGCATATCTGGGGCTTAAATATTTTTGAAGTATATCTGGGCCTTGGATACTTTTGAAGCATCTCTGGGCTTAGATATTTTTGTTGTCTCTCTGAATCATAGATCTTTTTGAAATATGTCTGAGCCTTATTAAGGCCTTCCTGTGTTTTGCTGTGCCTGTGATCTGGCCTGAGATTGATTGTCATCGAAAACATAGAAGAGTTTTCATCATAGGTAAAATTTAATGCTTGGACTAATTAATCACTCTCAAATATTAACTTGTTGAATTTTTAACGCCTGGCTACTGTATGCTAGCAAGCTTTAATATTTTAGAATTTAACCTGCTAACCGTGCATTTTTCATCCTTGTTGTTCGGAGGCTACCAATAAAATTAATAATACAAATTCTTTCGAACTCGCAAAAGTTTTTTCTATCCGGGCTTTATTACAAAATCTAATGAAGTAAAAAAAGGAGTGGGAGTTGGGAAAAGTCTGCACATCATCAGGTGGATCATCCGTCGCTAATTGGATGCAGTTTACATTTCACAATCGCTGATTAGCTCGCTAACCTCCCTCTTTCCATCCAGATGCAGCACGATGAGGCATTACGAAATATGTCCAACTGAATATTGATACTTCTCAGTGTATTTTCCACGTTCTTCACTGCTGCTGACCCTTAAAAAGCATTTATCAAATACAAAAGTTAAAAAACTAAGTGGGAAAGCTTTTTTGTGTTTTTTTTTCATGTGTCCTACTGATGTTTAACCTGTAAAAAGTCAAACTCAAATGGGAGGAGCACAAATGAGCATGAACTTTTTTATGCTATTTTTTCACACATACAAGCACACATTGCTGATTATGACCCCTTCTTCACCTCCTTGAACCCTTTTCAAACACTACAGGTGTTGGAGATTTTCATCAAAAAACTCTTTTCAATTGCACGATTTGAAGCACAATGTACAGGAGTGAAATGGTTCAGAACACATGAGGCCCTGAAGTGGCACGGCACTCCATCACCCGTGATCACACTGCAATTGCTTCGCAAATTCATTAGAGCGCAGCACGGTGACATGGGCAGTTTGCCTGCTGCAGCGCTAAAGTGGCGTTACGTGCACCGTTTCGGCGCAGAGAGTCGAGCGATGAGCTCATTGCGCGACAGTACCACTGAAATTACTGTGATTTATTGCAGCTGAAGGAGGGTGGCCTGCGATTTGATTTAGTTAGGTGGAATGAAAGGAACTTTTCCGATGTCATTCTTGCGTAAAGGCAAAAAATGTGTTAACATCTCATAGAAAAGATAAAAAGAGCAGCACATGTCTCACATTTCGCTGAGCACAGATTTGCACAACGAATTTTTTGTTAAGAGGGCTTTTCCGCAGCACTGTGCAGGGCCACAGAGTTTCTTGAGTGATTAGTCATTTTTACTTCTGTTTGTAAGGGCTGAAGTACATAATTAGAACACCCCCAATTTGTGAGTTATATATGTAATAATTGAAAAGAATTTGGACACGTATACATAAAACTATATTCGAGAAGTTGAACAGATTTCCAAACTTTTGCTCCAGAAATCTTGCCCGCTGGCTCAACTAACTTTAAACTTGTCCCAACAAGCACAAATCACATATTTATTATGAACGCTGACTATTGCAAAGGCCAATTTGTCTCTTCTGCACCACATTTATGATTTCAATTCAATGTTTTTTGGAACGAAAATAAGAACTTATCAGTGTGCCATCACTGTTCGCAAGATATAAAGGACTGGGAAAACTTCGTGGAACAAAAATTAAACTTTACCAACGCTTTGCACGCCGTCGAGTTCGATTCTTCATTACATGGCAAAGATCAAAAAAGTGTCTCTACACGGGTGCGTGTCATATACGATCCACTGTTGCATCGTCGTAGAATGAAAAGCGAGTTGTATTTTATTGACAGTTGTCTCCAGATGCTACAAGCTCGAATGCGAGGAAAGTGGAAACTTCCCTTTAACGAAATGTAAGACTCTTTTTCACGTCTATCAACAAATTTTTGTGAGCTAAATGTCAGTTCAACATACATCATAATTTATTTGAAAAATTAGGACTTTCCTAGAAGCTTCTTCTTCATGAAATTTTTTTTGTACATCGCTGAACTCACTATGATAAGTGCTTCATTAGAGAATTGCTGCGCAGCCTTTAGCTGCGCGAGTTTCAAATGGTGTTAGAATTTCTCATATCCATTGCAATGCATTTTAATTATGACAAATAGAATATATTAGAATAGTGTGTGCATTCTTCAATAGTAATTTGGGCAATGGGAACAAAACTGCAGGCTTCAAAAGTTGGTCAGGTCAGTTTTTTTAAAGTCAGAAGTTCTCGAGACTGTGGGGTTGCCCACATTTGGGAAACGTGCTCTACTTTCGTTTTCGTTCAATAATTAATCTGAATCATCAAAAAGCGATCACAAGAAATTTGTTCATTTGTCCGCCGGTAATAAGATCTTATACTTACGAAAGCAAATGAATTAATACCCAATTATTATAATTAGTCATTGTATTGCTCCATTATTTGCACAATTTTAATTGAAATTTACTGTATCTTCTATTTTTTGAGCAAGATTGTTTACCATTACTTTACTCTTCGCTCTGAAGCAAATTTTTCATTGCATAGTATGGAAACTTCTCCTATGTTGTGAGAAGTGAAGTAAGACTTATCGTGTCTAGATATGCATTTTCAATAAAAACTATCACAGGCTTATTATGGCCAGTTTAATTTCTGAAAAAAAATTCACCTCATCTAAGAACGTTTTTGAAACAGAATTTAAAACAGCCCTCGCTTACAAAATCAGAAATGTCGGTGTATGAAATGACTAAAACATATTCTACATTACCAATTTTAGCTCAATGGGTGATGAGTAAATGTTATTTATATTTGGTATTTTGAAGACTTGCTGTTAAGTTCAATTAATATTCAACTGAGTGGGTAGAGATGTCAATAATCTGATTAAGTGGCCTCCGAATGATATATGTTAGCTTTACAACATCGTGACTAGATGATGCAATCAGGATCGAAAGCCAGAAATAAGCACGTTTTATGAACCAACTAACACGATATAGAAAAAAAACTGCGAGAGAAGTAAGCTAATTCAAATGCACAAAAAATCCGCTAAGCAATGTATGTTTTTACCGTTTATCAGGCTTTGAAATATTACGAAAAAGGAAAAGTGTCTTGATCCATTCCTGCTGCAATTGACCACACAAAAATACCAAACTTACTCAAGCGAACACAACTCTAATCTGAAAAATATTTCTAACAGAAAACAAACATTATCTCATCACTTGCTCTACTAGCACATCTTAATTCTTGAATCTGTTCTTTCTTCATATAAAGCTTCCGGGTTTCCTCTCTCATAACCTGCACAAAAGCGTTAATTCAAGGCAGCACTTGTGCACGGCGAGAAACTCTATTAAGAGAGGAAGCAGTAAGGGTTGCGGCACAGCTTGTTGATCATGCAATATTAGGCAGGAGGACGACAAGGGCAACATTGCCGGCGTAATTGAAGGCTTCTCTCCGTGTCCAACTCCACGCACGAATCACGTGAGTTTGCAGCTAATCGCCGCCCTCAGCTAGAAGTGTCAGCGTTAATACGAGCAATTGTACTCTCATTGGCAACAAAACGACACGAATGACAAACGAGCGTTACCTTACGTTCAAATAATGACACGTGATGCCTGAAATTATACGCCCACGTGTGCTGAAATGACATAAATTCAAATCATGCTGAAAGACATAATTATGGATACTCATCACATCGCCTACTGTACGTATCTACCTTACAACTCAGCAAACAAATTGCAGAGCTTATGAGGCACTCTACATCAAATGTGGTTTATCACGAGCAATTTATCAGGGTATTTGTTCCCGAATGACATCGCAGAAATGATATGAAAGACGAACTGGTCTGCAGCTCCAAACTTCCATATGTATGCATTAACGTAGCGGCAAAGCAACAGCAGAGCGTGACAATAATAATGTTTTGCAATCAACACAATATTGAACATTTTTTGTTAACAACATTTACTTGCAACATTCAGCAACGATATTAGTGAGCAGCATTTAAAAACATTTGGGCAACAATATTTGCGTGCAACATTATTTAGAAAAGAACATTGATGCGGAAGCGAAACTTTGGTAGAAGATAGGCCCAGCTAATCAGTTTCAAAATGATGCAACCCTGCATTCAATCACTACTGAAGTGTTTCCTAATTGAGCGATGGGCAGGTAGCTGAGCCGTCTGAGGACATTTGTAGTGTTCAGGGAATATTAGTGATGTGGAGCAACACTAGTAGTGTCGAAAATATTAGTAGTGTGGAGCAACATTAGAAGTGTGAAAAATATTAGTAGTGTGGAACAACATTAGAAGTGTGAAAAATATTAGTAGTGTGGAGCAACACTAGAAGTGTGGAAAACATTTGAGAACATTAGAAGTGTGAGGTAACATTTGTAGTGTGAAGGGAACACTAATACTGTGTAGGAACATTATGATGGGGAACATAAGAGGTGTGAGGGGAACATCAGTAATGTAGGAACATTATGGTGGGAAACATAAGAGGTGTGAGGGGAATATCAGTAATGTAGGAACATTATGTTGGGAAACATAAGAGGTGTGAGGGGAACATCAGTAATTTAAGAACATTATGATGGGAAACATAAGAGGTGTGATGGGAACATCAGTAATGTAGGAACATTATGTTGGGAAACATGAGAGATGTGAGGGGAACATCAGTAATGTAGGAACATTATGTTGGGAAACATAAGAGGTGTAAGGGGAACATCAGTAATGTAGGAACATTATGTTGGGAAACATAAGAGGTGTGAGGGGAACATCAGTACTGAAGGAAGATGACAATAAATACTAATGGCTTGCATAAAAATATTACGGAAAGCGAACCCCTTTGCAGCAGTCCAGAATTGGTGCCACCTTATTTGGTTCTCTAAGTTATTCGTTAGTGGGTCCTCAACACGAGCAGAATTTGCAAGCCCTATGAGTAATGTACTGTCAATTTTCCGAAAGATAATACAGAAAATTTATATGTGAGCATCATTTCCTCAACACGGTTACCGTAATTTTATAATACAACTTCTCAAAAACAAATGAAAAGTTGATTTTTTCACTCTAATGTAAAATGATGAAAACTTCCCTTCTCGCAGCGAAAAAAGTTTAGCTAGTTTCTTGTATTCATTTTCTAATCAGGTGTTTCAATATCCTGAGCTCCGACTTCAAAGAGCATGTCTAGCTAATTGGAAACGTCATTAAACTGATCGCCTTTCAGAAGCAGGAATCTCAATAATTCGAAGAATCAGTTCTAGACTTTGTACCAAGTCATGCAAAAATTTCATTAACTCCTTTCTTGATCGTCAGAATTTCTAATTTCTTCGCTGATTAACTTCAATCATAGCAGCTCGCTTACAGTGAAATCTCATTACCTTCGTTCACTTGTATCACAAACTCACTATAAATCTCATTACCTTCGCTTACTTGTATCACAAACGCCATAAATTTCAAACTTTCTTTCACTTGCTTCACAAGTACTCTATAAATCCCATTACCTTCATTCACTCGCATAACAAGCACGCTATAAATCTCATTACCTTCGTTCACTCGTATCAAAAGTACGCTATAAATCTCATTACCTTTGTTTACTCGCATCACAAGCACGTTATAAATCTCATTACCTTTGTTTACTCGCATCACAAGCACGTTATAAATCTCATTACCTTTGTTTACTCGCATCACAAGCACGTTATAAATCTCATTACCTTTGTTTACTCGCATAACAAGCACGTTATAAATCTCATTACCTTTGTTTACTCGCATCACAAGCACGTTATAAATCTCATTACCTTTGTTTACTCGCATAACAAGCACGTTATAAATCTCATTACCTTTGTTTACTCACATCAAAAGCACACTATAAATCTCATTACCTTCGCTCATTCGCATCACAAGCACGCTACAAATCTCATTACCTTCGCTCACTCGCATCACAAGCACGCTACAAATCTCATTACCTTCGCTNCTCGCATCACAAGCACACTATAAATCTCCTAACGGCAACTGTGCGAGCTCATTCCGTCGTTCGCTTACAGGCGTACAAATTCAAAGGCGATTTAATCGAAGCGTTTTATTGCAAAGACATCAATCAACGGCGTTCTTTTTTGAGGGAATAAAGAGTAGCGATCGATGCGAGCTCTCAGGCTTCGCATGTAACAATGCTATTTTTATTTAATGCGCAAGTTTATCTCGTCAGCTTGAAGTTAATTTGCTGCGCCGGTGTGTATGAATTGCAATGTTCATTTAGTTAATTTCGTGTACTGTAGGACTGCTTCTGGTGAGATTTCGCGGCGCTCTTCGGAGGGCGTATTAACATTCATTGAATATTTTTGTCACACAATAAGCCTTTGCTTGGAGATGTAAAGGAGCATTTTACCTCTAAAACATTGAGTATCGTAGTAGTACAGACTCACAAAATTAGCGACTCACGTGAATAGTCACGAAATTAGTAGCTGATGTGAGTAGGGGAGAAATTAGCAACTGATATCAGTAGGCACGAAATTAGCCTTTGATAAAGCATAGTGACAAAGCCCGAGGTATTTTAAGCTACAAGCCTTCTGTGTCATAGCCGATATTGCTCTAGCTGAGCTTTTCAGGCTCAGGCTTTAATTAAAATCCAATGTTTATTCCTTGATATATTATTCCCAATTGTCTTAGTACGTTATATCTTCGAGATAACTGCCTCAAATAATGAGAACCATATTAATATTTTATGTCGAGACCGCCCCGTAAATCCACACAATATTCCTTAAGGAGAGCATAAAACCACAGCGGATTTATTCTCATCACGTCTTCTCGATCATGTTCTAGTTTCCGCGATCGTTTCAGAATTACGAAGAAAAAAGCATCCGCAGAGGCCTCGTTTCGGCGTCCATTATTTCGGAGCGAACTGATCGAGCCGGGCGTCTTGTGTTTCTCGGTCTAAGTGCGTTTCTTAATAAATTCTGAGACATAAGGAGACTTTCCTAAGAAATGTGACCACTAATGGTGAGCAGCGCCCTACTCTCGTCCTCGAATTGGCCGGGAACGAGAATCAAATCCTGGAGGCCTGGAATTGGTGAGGAAGGCGAATCAGGGCAGGTTGTTTGGAATTGGACGGAACGAGAACAGGCCTGCTAACAACATTAGTTGCAGGGAGGAGCAGACTTGGTTATCGAGACCTGAATAGGGGTTTGGAATCTAAACATCCACTGCAACTGTATATTGGAGACTTGAATTGCCCATAATTGCCAGATTTCGGGGGATGTTATGCAACCTAGACGGTATTGAATGAGATGTGGGGTGTGTATTAGATTGGGAAGAATTTTTCCAAGTAATTTAGCCCTAATCGAGTCAAAATGTTTTGCTTTTAAATTTAATCAACGAGATAAAAATAGATATCAGTCATGATAAATTCAATTATTGTACATGCTTGGATCCAACTTGAATTAATAAATGTCACCTCTGTTGTGTGTTTAGATTTGCTTAATAAATTTACTGCGTTTTTACATGGTTTCAAACTTTCATTTCTTTTACATTTTTAAAAGTAATAGACAACTTTTCCGGTTTGCAATACATGCAAAGTGTGTGGGGAAAATAAGATGCTATACCTTTGATGTGCGGACATTTTTTTAGATGTTTTTCAATAATGATGGATACAATTTAACTTTCACGGAACATCATCAACTATCATTTGAATTTATTTATTCTTTATAACTTGCGTTGTCATTTTTAAATGCTCTTCGAAATGTGAGAGTTGAAAATTATACATTTTGAACAGAATTTTCCGTGAATGGGGGGAATAAGCTGATCAATGAAGTTAACTTTATTATATTAAATGCAATTCCTGATACGTCAATGAATTCTGAACACTCAATCAGATCTAAATTATGAATTGATTTAGCAGAAATTGTACAACAATAATATTGACGCTTCTGAGAAATGTCTACAGAATCTAATATTGTTTTGAATTCTACAGAATTCTCCGAAGCAGTGAATCAATTTCACACCTGTAAAAGCACTGCATTCTCCCATAGATACGCAAATCAGTGCAGAAAATACCACCCATGATCGCTGTCTAGTTGGCGGTCCGGGAGCGGCTGCTATGGAGATTGGAGCAATTATGCTCCAGTGGAGACGCTTCGAAGGAGCTCTTCGAGCAGTTCTAATCACGGGCAATAAGGGCAAAGGCAATAACAGAGTATTGCAGATTGCGATATTGCCATTTAGCGCACGACTGCTCTTGGTAAGCCCTTTGGAATTGGAACGAGACGACCTGGAATCGTGTACACGGGACCGTAATTGAGAAGCCGCCTTTGATGTGAGTGTTGCCAAATGCCATCAATATACACGCTAAAATATCGGGGCTCGCAGTACTCTCTTCCCATTGACCAGTGTGGGCAATGAAAAAAGGTAAAAAATGGTGGTGTTTTCTAAAAATTTTAAATTTTTTCGCTTTTGTGTTCACTGGCATGAAGGTACGAACCTCTCTCTTCCTTTAACATTGCATAGAAAGTATTGCGGCAGCATCGAGAGCAAAGGATTTAAAAAAATTTTTCTAGAAATTAGAGCAGAAAATGAAGGTTATTCAGTGCAGGTCATGGTAAGAACACGGAGATGATTTGTACTCATAGATTATTTAACTTAGACTGAGATTTAGAGCGCAGCACAAGACCAGCTTCGATTAAATAGACATGCACATGTGGTCTAACAGACGAATGGTTTGCTGTTGCCAAATGTTTTTAGTAAAAGTAAATCATTTGCATCCAAAGACATCATCACGCATTAAAACTTTAATGAGTTCCATCATGAGTAAAATCCGCTTAGAAAAGAGATAGTTTTTTCGATGTTTTATTTTATTCGCAAATTGGCGTCCTCACACACTCATCCTTTCACCTACAAACAACAGATGTTTTGCATCATTTTACAAAAGTAATTCAGTGATACACGCCATTGTAAATGCTTTATGAATAATTCGCTTACAGTGACTGGTTCAGTAGCCGGTTTGTAATAAAAAAGATCATCAAAGTCTCCTCCCTATCCACAGATGAAAAAGTCTTTGATGAAATGGAGGTGTGTGACTGAGCAAACTAAAATCAACACTCTAGATTTTAAAACTGAAGACTTTGAAATATCTACGCTGTTGCTGCACGCCATTACTCTACTCAAAGGCACTTTGTTAATCCTGTGAAGTCACTTCTCTCACTTCCAAGGATTAGAATAACTACCTTGCCAGACTGATTGGTGCTTCAGGCGGATTCTAAACGGCTAGGAGATCATAATAAATTATAGTACAACAGCGAGCATTTTTTTCGACGTTTTTCTAATCATTTCTCTGTAAATGGCATACGTTAGCTCAGACAGACACTGTGTGGGGGTAGTTTCTGAATTGCCCAAGATGGAAATTTATGAGCCCAACTTGTGGCTGGGAAGTCAGTCGCTGTACAATCTATTTTGTTGATTTATATGTAAATATTTGCTTTGAAGGTGAACGAGATAAGCTACTGCTTAAAGGTGTGCTCAGTTATTTCTATTATAAATAGTTTTGAATGGGGTAAGAAAACGTCCTAACATAATTAATACCAAATCAACTACCGAAGATCCAAAAAGTAATAAATTTTGACCATCAGTGGTGTCTATCAAGCTTCTTAGAGCTTTCAATGACTGTTTTTTTAATTTACTCTGCACTCGTTACCTCAGCTCTGCAATTTCCTAAAGGACATTTTTGGGGTAGTTGACGCTGTGCTGCTGCCAACTACGTGGCCTGGGCAATAGAAAAAAGGTTTCTTTATATCGAATGGCAAGAGACCTCTTTCGAATGAGCCAGAAATACGAGTCGTACTTACTGCATTCTGCAGCTGAATCATGTGTCTGAGGCGAAAGGAATTTCACCCACTAAGCTAGGCATCAAGTTTGCTAGCTTATTTTGTTGCTAAACCGATTGGTTAGAGTGAATGAAAATTGTTCAGTTGGTCTGAGTAGAGTCAACTATTTAATTTCGTCCGTAGCTAAACCTTGTGACTTAGTGAAGGAAAGTTGATTCCCGAAACGAAGCATAGTGAGTTTTTTGCATCTGAAGCCTAGAAAAAACAAACACGATCGCTACACTCAGTGGGAGAGTTTGATCATCAGTAGAGCAGCCAAATACTGATTCTGTAAGAGGAAATGAACTTGTTTACTGGTCTATCTGAAGAATATGTATCGCAGCGTGCAATACATGACGCAAAATCTTAGCTTTTTGAAAAAACTTTTACTCGTGATGTAATTTTTAGCTCTAAGAGTGTGATAAACGAAATATTAATTTGATGTATAATTTTTTGACCATTTTTTCATGTATTATTTTGCAGATTGCGTGGCCAATAAATTTTCATTGTGTTTAGTGAACAAAATGTGAAAAAGAGACGAAAAGTTGTTGTTGTCACATTAGGTTCCTGAAAATATTTTCTTTTTATTATTCCTACCCTTACTTGAATGATCTTGGCAATCAGAAGAGTTGCAACCAGAGTAAGTTAAATATTATTAGTATTATCCGTAGACTACCATTCGCGAATTTTCAGTACCTGTATTTTTTCAGAAATTTTCAACACAGCTGAAGATAGCTTCATCATTTTCCCAACGCAAATAGAATCAATAAGTTCCCGAACTGTGCTACGCAGGACAGATAAATTAACATAACCAAATAATTATAATTGAAAATTGCCGCACTGGTAAAGAAATGAACTGGCTACGTGAGCGTCAGTCTCCATGTTAATTAAATGTAACAGTCTGTGGTAACTATTTCCTGGAGAACAGATGAAAATTCAAATTTGAGACTGATTAGACGGTCACAGCACAATACATTCACAGATTAAAACTCAGTAGTGTTTCAACTCTAAAAGCAATAAATGAGCTCTTTATAACTGGTATTACGTGTATACTCTTCCATGGAGCGAAATTTTGGTTTAGAGGCTTAGTTGAGCATTAAGTTAAGATGTAAAATCAGATCTGTGTGGGGAGTTATTTGCCCATAATGTAGGATGAAAGCCAAATGATAATATATTAATCCTGTTTGTATTTTCAATTTCCAAGCGCTTCTTCATTATTTGAAATGTGATCTGATTCTAACATCTGCATTTCAAATATTTTGTAAAAAAAGTTAAGGCGCACAATAATTTCCCAAGTTGGCTCCATAGCTCATAGGATAAGAAATTAGAATGATGGTAAAGTATTTTGAGCAGCAAAGTTCCTCGTAAATTTGGTGATTAAAAATAGATCTTTAAGTTCTTCTTGTCTGTTTATTTCAAAAACAGACGTTACATCGCTTACAGCGGCCATGTTTAGACTTTACTGTTATATTCATTTCTCGAAATAACTCCAAAAAAGTGTCTCGTCAATAAGAGTACACACTGTTAAACCATACAGTTAAAAAGTACCCATTTGGTTACACACTGCTTTATTTGGACGGAAGATAGCTGCAACTCATCTTACTTGGGATACACAACAAATGCCCAGTCAAATCAGAGTTGGTAGCGTCGATACAATCCATAGGTTTAGAAACGCTGTATTCTTTTGAGCGCCATATTAACGAACTCCCTGCTGAAAACTAAATGAAAAGCTTTTTTCTTAGTATTTAATCATCATTAGATCCCTGAATCAGATGTAACTGACGTTATTGTCATCGAATTAGAAAATCTGCTGAGCAATGCTTAATACGACGTAGGTTTCAACTTCTTCAACCTCTGCTAGTCAAGAAACATCTCGTGATGGTCCTCTATATGTACAATGAGCCCCCATACCATGTCCGGCAGTGGTGGAAGAGGGCTGTACAAAATTATTCAATACGGAGAGAAACTAAAACGCGCACACAAATTTAGCACCGCTTTCTGGGCTGTCATGGTAGAGAAATTGTTGGATATGGAGACATTATCTGCCTTGCCTCTTGATGTCTTTGAAAACGTTAAGACACACACTTACAGTCTTCTGAACGAAATGCGTATTCTGCTCTCTTACCACGTACACTAAACATTTATTGTTGATGAACGGTTTCCTATCCACTTGGAGTGAGCCAACGTTCATTTCAACATGGGAGTTTTGATCCGATGTGTTAGCAAGTCTGGGTGTAGCCCAGCGGCTGGTGTTTCTGAAATTTAATGATGTTCGGAATGAGTAAATTTATCCCACGCCTCTTCCCCATGACGACACACCACGTGTGGTAACTTGTAGTCTGATTAGTCCAACATATTTATGAACAATCCTCTTCTTTTTTGAACGGAATCAACTTATAAAACTCGGTCTACAGACTTAAGATAAAAACTCCATCAAGTTCTGACTTTCTATTTGTTACCATTATTTCCTAGCCTTGTGCGAGAAGTACCATGAGTATTACCCTTATTTTCTGGCCTGTGAAGACGTCCTTCAATACTAACAAATAACGTTTAACTTTTACGGAGCATCAACATTATAATTTGAATTGATTTCATTACACTAACCTGCGTTGTTATTTTTAAATGTTTTTTGAAATGTGAGAGATGAAAATTACACATTTCGAACTCAATATGAGACCATTACTTGCAGACGTGTACTATCGCCTCATCCAGAACCGTAGTAACGTGCTCCTAATTTCTCGACAGAGCGGGTGTGGCCGAGCGCAGACCTCATGAGTTACGAGACCTGGAGGTGCTGGTCAGAACAGGTACCACGGTAGAGAAAACAACGTAGAGTCATTTCTATGGGGAAAACCGCACCACCTCATGTTCGGCTAGCCAGTGGAACAACTTTATTTCAAACATACATTATGACGTCACCATTGCGACATGTCGTTAGGCCAATGGTGGTACCAGATTTAGGGCTAGTAGTGTTGTCAGAAGCAATATGAGCGCTGCTATTGGTTTGTTGCCATGACGTCAGTATTGCCACACGGTCGATGAAAAAAGTATAACCCCCTACCTGATTTCTTCTTCCGTGACAGGTACCCATTCTTCTTCAAGAGGACACCATCGGGCTGAAAACTATACTTACTAAATTCATTACTTAACTAGTGCACTCGGTTCGTCAAAAATGACGGGATTTATTATTTACCTTGAATTAATTTTCCAGATGTGGATGACAAACAAAAAGGGCTATTCTAATAGTACCCGCGATTAAAATGTTCTTGTACTTGTGCACTGGCGAAACTCGCATCACAGATACGGTCATTAAGCATCCTTCAGATCAAAAAAGTTGTTTCTTAAGAAGCAGACACCAGACAAATAAACAAACACACCAAGGGTATTATTGGGTTGAGATTATTGAGCAACTTAAACCAAAGTGATTTAAACCAAAGGGCATTTTTAAATTGAGGATCGTGATAGTAGAATAACATTATTATCAGTGAAGATCAAGCATGTAGATACCATCATTTTACGAAAGAAATTCAGTAGTTCCTTGAAGGCTGTTTTGAGACAGCTACAAATGCCAAAGGCGAGCAAAAGTAAGCTAACTGGACCTCACAGGACTCGGAAGAAGCAACTTATTCCGTTAGAAGACAGAGAAAAGAGGTTCACAAAGGAAAATCGGCAAGACTTTCTCTCGTTCTCGAGGCAACGTTTTAGCGGGAAATCCTTTGAGTGCAGCAACACTCTGCTCTAAGTGGGACTGCTCCTTGAGGATATCCTGCGATGGTGGCTAAGGCAGATTTCAAATTTTGCCAACTTTTTCGGTTAAAACATTTAGAAAAGTGATAGTTTTTTCAGCTGCTCTCAGGAAGAATCTCGGTTTTTTTCGACGAACATTCTATTGCAACAAAAATAACTTCTAAAATTTTTATCTCTAAAAAAATGAAACGCGCTGACAGTATCTTACTTATTGAAAACAAGTTGTAATTTTCCTCATTCGAAACATTTTTTAACAAATACTGGGTCAAAGATTGTTCGAACACAGAACTTCAAGTGATTTGATTGAAGATAGGCATTTGGTGTGAGGATACTCGATAACGCTCAATTGAGTGAACAATTATTGTAACTCTGAGCATGAGCTCAATTTTTCTTCATGAAGAAATCAAGTATCAATGATACAACATTTTTGCTTCGCAGAGCCGTGAGTGACTTATTTTGATAAGTGATAAGCCGTGAGTGACTTTATTCTTTTGATTAAAACTCGATCTTCGAGAATCATTTGAAACCTGATTATTTTTGAGTTACTGAGTTACACAGATGATCTTCTTAAGATGCAAGTTTCCATGGTCTTAATAATTGTAGTTATAAATCACCCTTGAATTATAACACCTCGAATTCTCTGCGCTAGGCAAGTACGTACAGCCTTGTTGAAGTATTTTCCTGCCAAAATATTTTCCGCGTTCGGCAGTCGGAACAATGGCTGAAAGTTGTGACGTTTGCGAGCTCAATAATTATTGTGAGTTCACTACCGCGGATAACACAGTACAAACAACATAAAATAATTATGCGACGCTTATCAGATGTCAATAACTCTGAAACATCAAAGTCCGTTCCAGGCGAGCATCAGATGAGGTATTTATGAATCTAAAAGAAAATTTTCTGAAATAAATTTTTGATTGATTTTCCATTATATTACTCCCAGGAAATCATGCACAGTCATTTTATTCTTTTAATACCAGGTATCTTATGGAGGCGTGATGATGGCCCATGAACCGATTTCAGTGCATTTTCGAAAATTTTGTAAAGAGGGTTGGCTGAAAAGCTGGCTTCAATAATTAAATGTTTCAATAATTAAATATCTCAATTTGTTTTGGAGTATTAGTTCCATAAATAACGCTATTCTGGTACTGATAAAATGATTATGAAGTCATATGAAGATCGACGCTTCAGGACTGAGGCAATATAACGGTCCAAGACGGCGTAGGAAACGGTTGAGGAGGGGCATAAAAACCCTTACTGGAACGTTATAAAATGGCCAAGGAAAGGCATAAAAACGGCCTTGGGTCGGCATAAAACATGGTCCCGGAGCACCGTAGCTTCGTCCAGCAACAACGAAAAAACGAACCTGAAACTGAATGAAACGATTTTCGAACAGCGTTGAACGGCCCAAGAACGGCGTAAAAGCAGCTCTGGAACCGACAAGCGTCGGCCTCTAGAGTTCCAGTGATGAAATTGTGTCAAACCGCCTGCACCAAACTCCTCTAATAGGAAAAGTTTGAGGAGTAGTTCACCAGCGACGTTCCCCCCTGAGGAGTGGGGAAGTAACAATGTTGGCAGGCTTGGAGAGGAAGACATGGCTGACTTGTTCTTCTGTGCACTCCATATTATTAGAATAGTTCCCGTGGAATGAACGATCAGGTTCTTTGATTGTTTGGTTCTCGAGCGGTTTTGATGATTGATTTTGAGCTATCAGCTTTTACCATGTTTAA
The DNA here is from genome assembly GCA_014220935.1 of Platorchestia sp. MABIK. NCBI lineage: Eukaryota > Metazoa > Arthropoda > Malacostraca > Amphipoda > Talitridae > Platorchestia > Platorchestia sp. MABIK. The sequence goes on along the minus strand of JACJUY010001005.1, from coordinate 114,098 downwards.
CTTTGTTGTCACTGCAATAGAGAAGAATGACATTTATTGCACGTACGAATATGCTGGTGTTCTACGAAATTGGCGTTCATTCCACGTGAAAGTTAAACCATATCCCACCTTCGCACGTTTTTAATGGTAACTTTAATTTTTTGAAACTCAAAATCTTCAAGCCAATGAAGTAAACTTTAGCTGTTGTACAAGGTATGTATATATATCAAAGCATAAAGAGCATGGAGTTATAAGAAAGGGCTTTTGGCGTTTACAAAAGCATTGATATTCCTAGACAGAGTTTGTGAACGACTTGTTTCGTTAGGCTACCACAGACACGTGAGACATTTGTTTGTACTCTGCTGAATTCATTCTTTATTTATCCAAAATTTTGAAAATTACAAAAATTTATCAGTATGTTTTCCACAAATTACTATCATGAAATACTTTAATTCTGCTAATGTCTTGAATTTGAATTTGGTAACCCATTTTGACAGCAGAAGATTTCTCACGTATACGAATGCAAACACACATGCACCGTACATGAGTAAATGAGTAGCTTGGGTTTCATTGGGAGAACCCACTCTCAATGTTTGTATTTTATAACCTAAAAAAGTTATTTAGATGTCTAGTGTGAGTTGAAAATACAAATTAGCCCCCTCTCTTACTCTGAGCTTCAACCATTTATTTCTAATCAATGAGCATTTCGACGCTCACTCTAATTTTAGCTGCATTAATTTCTTCGTAACGCAGAATATTTTACGGCGTACGTCGCGCTCCGCTTGCGATGGATTATTCGTGACGCATTGCTTGATTAATTGAAAAGTTGGAAACTATCGGTTTCAAATTAATGGAAACAACCGACAGCATCATCGTGAAATTTTGAGGCATTAAAATTCCGACCATGCGACATTGGAACAATTAGTTCCAGGACCTCCGCAGCGGTTCAGTCGGCTGCGAAAGTTTTTCGTACCACATACCTGCACTACACGCGCGTTTTCTAGTCTGAAAGCCCACGCTTGAGGGTTTTGGCCAAAAATACAAACGTATCAAATCCAAATCGTCAGAGAATCGTTCGATGTCTTTGGCTGGGCTGCTACAACGTCGTAAATTGTTCGAAAATCCGGCCTGCAGTCATCGAAAATAGAATCTGTTTGCAAGTGGATGGAGTGAAATGCGTTCACATGAACGCTTTCATTCAGCGTTCAGAACCAAGCAGCGCTCAATGAATCAATTACACAGTACAGCATTTCTTGGAAATTTGTTGTTAAGATGTGAGACAACAAAAACTACTGAATGATTCTCTCAACAAAAGAAAATGGCAAAACTTAGGGGCACAAAAGATTAAGGAGAGGATTTTTCATGCAAGGTGATGTTTCAATGTCACATATCTTTGTTCCTGAATAACATTCAATTCCATTACTCGAAAATTGACTACTTGAATCTGAGCTTGAGTGTAGATTTCTAAAAGTTGAAGTAGTGCAGTACATAGAAAATTGGCCATCAGACAACAAATCTCTCCGGTGACACGGGTAATTTTTACTGGGTGTTGCGTTACGCAAACATGAGACCAAATTAGGTGACGGAAATTGGTGCTTCGTGAATCGAAACATGTGCTCGCATTTCTGTCCGGGAAATCACGTTACGATGCAGCGAGCATTTTCTGCTCACAGGATGTGACCGCATAGTCTGAAGAATAAAACCAAAGAATCTCAACTACAGCCGTTAGAACTTAATCGCGTTAACGGACCATGGGGGAGTTATATTTGATTATAAATTTTAATTTACAATATTTTTGAAAACAAGGGAAAGGATGGTAATTCATTTTCTTTAGCTATAAGGAATCTAAAGAGGTTCGCAGAAATACAACATTGAATGATTTCACAAGTCCAACTTGAGAAGTAGAAATAACGGCAATCAATTCATTACGAAATTCAAGATGAAGAATAAAGCTTATCACTGCTTGATAAGTTAATTTAATTTTGAGAAAAATGCCACTTAGAAACAAATAAAATATCAGTTAGCTTTTAGTTCCAACTATAAACGCAAAAAATTTAAAAAGTTTTCGATACGAAAGGAGAACCTGAGTGTATAGATACTGATGTAATGTCTCACATCGCATCACAGACCAACCTTCTAAAATGTACCCACAGCTGAAAATACCTAAAGTTTGTCTTGAGTGAAATTGACATCGATTCATCATAATCAGAACTATCAAGTTTCACAATTTCTGTTCATCAGCGTTCTCATAACGTCACACCTCAGTTCTCATTTTATGCTTCCCAATAGTATCGGAAATGATATTCCTGTGACTCAATAAAAGCAACAGAGTTCACTTCAAGTGAACATTTAAATTCCCCTAAGCACTTTATCTTTGAAGCTAACGTTACATGAACATAATGTTTAAGCATTAAACGTTGAATGACAAGAGTTCTGTGTGTTCTTGTAATTTAGAAATGCTCGTGAGAAGTCAAAGTGAGCTGCGAAGGATACACAGCAATAACAAGACTTTTGAAACCCCTCCGTGGAATGACATCATTTATTGAAGAAACAGAAAATTAGCGCAGCTTCGCTCCTGCCATAACGCCATTTTTAGAAGCGAAATGTTCAACCTGCTGTGAAGCAAACAATAAAAGCTTGCCGCTGGCACAATAGCGCTGCGTTTTTCCTTAAACGCTTCGAGCAACGGAAGTCCAATGCTCCGAAGGCTCTTGGAAGTCGATTGTTCGTTCCCGGACGATTTCCCGCTAAAGCGTTCTCTAGCGACTGCCATCCTCGCAGGTCTTTCCCTGTAAGCTGTCATTGGAGTTGAGGAGGAGAATAGGCTCAAGTTGCAACACCCTAGGGGTTTTCTCGCTAGAATTGTTTTCCTGCATTGCACTGCACGACATTTGGCGAGAGTGCTGCCAGTCCCGAAGGGATTACCCCCTAACAACAACCAAATGAAGCGTGATGCCGCCAAACGAACCGACGTGTCTTTCTAAAAGACAGCACGACACACCGACTGGAATCCTAGTCTATTGCTCAAGACAGAACATCGCCTCAAAATTACGGGGAAAGCGGGATGTATTCCCTCGAAAGCCTCGAGTTAATGAGCCCTGCTATCGACGATGGAAAATTCTCATGTCTGGCCTTTAAATTTAAGTTTTAGATGTGGAAAAAGGTTTGTTGGAGCTGCCATTGAATATTAATCGCTGTTAAGACATTGCGGTGCTTGATGCAGCAGAATATTCGTTTCAGAAAATGGGGAAAAATGAAACGAAGCATTGAAATTCGTTTATATTTGTGATGAGTATATCAAATATATGAAAACTTTCGAATTACAAATACACTAGTTTGATGATCTTATATTGCAAATTTTAATTTTATAAATCATACCATCGTTCTTACCAAAAAATAACACCTGATATTTGGTGTCTCGGGTTTAAAAATTTGGAAAAACTAGCATCTCACAAAAAAATATGACGGAAACCAATTTATTTTTTTGTAACTTGATTTGAAACGAATTGAATGTTCTATAAAAATTGTACTAGTTAGTCTTAAATACTCCCAGGTTCCCTAGGCAATCTTAATGAATTGAATATAATTACATAATAATTCTGTATAAATAGTTTACGACAGAGTTGCGAGCCATATTAATTCTTCCAGAAAATGACGCGAGCGTTTCCATTTGCTGGTGTCTTTACACTATTCGAAAATCAGTCCACACCTGCCTTTTCTCCATCAGTATTGCATGGCTTGTTAATATTGCACACAATTAACAGCTCTCCTGATTTGTGTCTCCTTAAATCAGAAATAGAACTGTGCTTTCTTGAAATGATTGCATTTGATGTAAGAGCATTAATAATATTCTTCTGCAAATACATGAAAATTAATTATTTACATAAGTGAAGAGCGATAGATGTCAACTTGGGTCGACAGCTTGGCATTTTTGGGTTTTAAAATTCCTGGTAAAATGTTCATGTTTTACCAAAATAAATGTTTTAAAAGTTCTAACGTTATGTCTTACTTCTATTTTATGCTGCACTTTACACCTAGTAAGTTCAGCTAATTCTTGAGTAAAGAAAACATTGCTTACCTTGAGGCAGCAATTGCTGTTTAAAAAATTCTTGGTGAAAATTCGACGGTGAAAAAATTAGTTGCCAGCATTCTTAACGCGTATTCCACTGATGCTCAAAGGTGTTAAGCAGATATGAATTATTTGCTAGTTTTTGTATTATAAATTTCAGTAACAAACATACACCAAAGTCATTTTCAGATTCACATTTCTCACTCGATCTACATGCAACAATTTTCAAAACAATGTAATCACTTTATACTTTCTTATCATTCTCATGCAACTCACTGAGTTTTTTATTTTTAAAGTAACGTATGGTTTAAAAATTTATTTATTATCACCGACGAACGCTGAACAGGCCATTAAGTGATTGAAAAAAAGTCAGTTTCGTTGAGTGACGGTCAGGGAATGCATAATAATTCTGTAAAACCTTAGCTTAGATAATTTCAAGTAATTTTTTTTGGCAATTTTTACACCTATAAGTGTGTGATTTTGTTATCTATTTCGCAAAAATCCCAATTTTCTCGATTTGTAAACGGCATTTCAAAACCTAACAGAAACCAAACGAAAACCTAACTCATCGTGGTTCCATAAACGCTTCCTCCGCAGAGCGTGAACCTGCACTGTGCCTTGTACATCGAGATTAACACACAGGCGTGTAACTGAGCTCATACTGAACTCAGGAAAATGCATTCCTTATTGGTTTTCTATCGATTTTCATTTCCTGTTAATAACACGTTTAACTTTTTCAAATGACCTCTTCAACTGAACGTATAATCGAACAAAATAACTAGACATTTTCCATTTACGGTATCATTTACGCAAGAATTTATGTGAGTGCAGGCACTAGTCGATGAGTTCACCCATTCACACACACATGGATGCGTCGGACATTCACACTCTCATTTACTAACGCGACGCGCTCATTAGCATGAAGCTCTATTAGTCTCATTAGGAGTCTCGTTCATCTTTCTCCTCATTATCGGGATCGATTACAACAGACGAGCGTCCAGGCAACAATGTTGGTGATGCTGCTGGTGCTCGCCATTAGCCTAACTAAAGGGGTAAATAATATTGCTTAATACATTTAGTATTGCTCCATGGTATGATATTACCTATAGGGACAGTATTTTACGGCCGTAATTGTGAGGCTGATAAGAGTAATGTGTTTGACTTGCCAATTGTGAAATTATTGCAAATATATTAGTATAAATAGTGATTTCTACCTAATATCAGCAACGTGCGTTTGCTATTGTATCATTCATTAGGACATCATTGATTGCACGATTAGAAAGTTAGTAGACTTAAATATGTCAAAGCCAGAAAGCGAGAAAATAACTCTTAGTGATAAAGTATTGGTTCTACATCTACAAAAATGCCTAACGAAGCTATGATTGGAGTATATCAAAGCTCAAAGGGCATAAATAGAAACATGATACAAGTGCAGCTTTAACTTGCATATTTGTTACTAATAAACGTTAGTTGAAAATATCGTTGTGAAAACATATTTTCGTATGCAAAGACTTCACAGCGATTTAAGAGGTAATGTAAACTTTTTATTCTACCGACTCGAAAGCCGGCTGACATGGTGAGGAACTGAAAATCCGTGAAAACTTGATTGTGAAGTACAATGGAAATCCTTAATTCTTTAACCATTCACTTCAGCTTATTTTTCATCAACTCTCTTAGACTCAAGTAAATAAAAAAATATGAAGTTCATTTTACATCAAAAATAATTATCACATGTTGTGGGGACGAGAGTACTGCCCATTGTTTATTATCTGTTGCCATAAAAGGTCATGAGACCATTTTTTCATAAGTTACAATTTTTCATTACGACGTTGCATGCCGTTTACCTAACTCAATTATAGCCTTCACGGAGTTTTTCTTCGGCAAAAAGAAGGAATTATTAGCAACCGAAACAATGATCACTGAACGGTGAACACCTACTATTGAACGGTCCCATACTAGTCCCATGACTTGATGCGTGATGATCTACGAAATGTTACCTATGACTTGATGTTAACCTTTCTTATCACACACGTACACCTACCCTTAGGGATGGTCCAATGACTTGATGCTTGATGGGTATTCCGGCTACGAACACTACCTGTGACTTGATCTTAATCTGTCTTTTACACACACGTATTTACAGCCCCGAACGTATTCACAGTAATGCAAGTGTCTTAAGTCCAGAAAAGTGATTTTACATGCTCTGCTATCATGTGGCACCTCCGACTGATTTGAAACCCTGTCTAACTTTTCCGCAGGACCATCTATGCTCTAGCAGCCCAGAGCCGAGGAGACATTTGGGCCGTTGAATTTATTGATGTTCCGGCGAAAAAGTTAGTCATGGAAGAAGTGGCCTGGGACGTTCCTTCATGTTTCCAAAAATACAAATGCTATTTGCCTAACCCCCCACTCCTTTGCTCCATCTTATTTGAAGAACTACAGGCTTTAAACTTCCCCTTCTCTACCTCTTCAATTAATCTTGTTTGGAAAAATACAAGTGTCAATTTCTCACTGCTCCAACATTTTCCTATGCTTGGATGAATACAAATGCCAACTTCTCCCCCACTCACGCCCTCCCACTGAAGAACAGCGTAGATCACCTGTTCCAAAACTCTGGAGGCCGGAGTCGGGTCAGACCAGCTCGGACCACTCGCTTGATTCGTGTTAACCTTTATTTCCGACACCTCGGACGTGTCGAAGTCCTTCTTTTAGCCGTCGTCTCCTTTCATTTTGGTCTCAAATTCCTCGTTTGGCTGGCATTAAGATCCTCGCTGGCCTCGCGGTGGCCCCATTGCGATCCATGAGGATCAATTTGGAAGCGAGCACTCCAGAGTTAGATCACGTATGGTCTCTGGAGCCGAGGCTAACTCGTGTAATTAACTTAAGACAAAATTGACATTAGTGAACTTGATGAGGTTTGGCCGGCCTATGCTGGGGCTCCGTGAGCGGATGGGGAAAATTTGAGGAAGTGCGTCCGGGAATTTTGATAGCAGGTGTCGGCAGTCTTGGGAACTCGCTTAGGCGTGAAGGCAACCTGGAAGTAATTATTAAAAGAAGAGTTTACAGGCGTTCCAGACATTTGTTTGAAATTTTAGGAGTGCGTAATTTCTACACGAAATGTTTGTTATGGAGATTCTCATGGAAATGCATTAATATATAGGAACACCTTACCTTAGTGAACTTTAAGTGAATTATTAATACGCTTTATGACACATTTTGACAAGGTGACGTCACACGTAATATCGACAGATCAGCTGACTCTATCAGACACCGGATTTTTTCAAAACTAAAACTATTTTCTCTTCAAACCATTCATTTCAAATTTTAGCATAAAATGAAATTTATTTGGCCATTGATATACTGGAAAGTTAGGAAAGTCGGATGTACACTTTTCGCATATTAACTATTGAATGAAATTAAGGACCTACTTAAAACAGCACCTCGTTCTGAGCTGCCTCTTAATGCCGAAATGGACATATATATGTTAAATATAGATATATATAAATGTATATATGCATAAACAGAAATATAGTATACAATCTTATGAAAGCATTTCAGTTTTTCACGTTATTAAAGTCGAACATATTAATAAACTATTTTAACTAAAACACTTATAACCTAAAAAACCTACGTTACCGTCACTCTAGAAAATGCGACGTTTCTTCCCTACAAAAATCATCACGAAACTGAAAACATGCAGAAAAAATCTCAGTCACGTCGATAAAAACGTGAATTTTTGACCCAAGCTACATCTGAAGCAATATAAATGATCGAAATCACAACACAAGCTACCTATATGAGTTAATACTGTACAGCATCAACATGAAATCAGAGCACAAGAAGACTAGGTGAGCAAACACAGTTCAACACCAATTTGAAATCAGAGCACAAGATGATCAGATAAAATAATATCGCACAAGAGCTATATTTTTTCATGGCAACAGAGATGGAGGCCAAATATTCGCTCCATCTCCGGTGCCATGCACGTGGGCTGTTGTGCGATGTTATTTTGTCTTGTGATCTGATTTCATGTTGGTGTTGTACCATGCTTGCTTATCTGGTTATCTTGTGCTCTGATTTGATATTGGTGTTGTACTGTGTTTGCTTATCTGGTTATCTTGTGCTCTGATTTGATATTGGTGTTGTACTGTTTGCTTATCTGGTTATCTTGTGCTCAGATTTGATATTGGTGTTGTACTGTGTTTGCTTATCTGGTTATCTTGTGCTCTGATTTGATATTGGTGTTGTACAGTGTTTGCTTATCTGGTTATCTTGTGCTCTGATTTGATATTGGTGTTGTACTGTGTTTGCTTATCTGGTTATCTTGTGCTCTGATTTGATATTGGTGTTGTACTGTGTTTGCTTATCTGGTTATCTTGTGCTCTGATTTGATATTGGTGTTGTACAGTGTTTGCTTATCTGGTTATCTTGTGCTCTGATTTCATTTTGGTGTTGTACTGTGTTTGCTTACCTGGTTATCTTGTGCTCTGATTTCATTTTGGTGTTGTACTGTTTGCTATCTGGTGATCTTGTGATCTGATTTCATATTGGTGTTGTACTGTGTTTGCTCACCTAGTCATCTTGTGCTCTGATTTCATGTTGGTGTTGTACTGTGTTTGCTGATCTGGTTATCTTGTGCTCTGATTTGATATTGGTGTTGTACTGTGTTTGCTTATCTGGTTATCTTGTGTTGTTGTTTAGACCATAAGTGTTGGGCCTGGTGTAGCTTAGGCATTAGATTTATATTTTTATCAATGCGACTGTAAACTCTTTTCTGAATATTTTCAGACTGATGATGATGTTTGCTAAATCGAAATATCTGATTTTATAGACTGACACTGAGCAAATATGATTAGTAACTTTCTTCGGACTTTACCACGTTTTATTTTGTTCGCTGAGTACAATTCCACTGCTGTACATTGTACCAAAATTACCCTGCAATTGTCGAGAACGCATAACTTTAGACTTCACGCGAAGAGTAACGTGACGCCTAAACACTGGAAAAAACATGGAAAAAACGATCATTCAGAAGCGCACAGAGCAACTTCAGCACCGTATAGTTGCACTAATATTTTATATTAGGCAGAGCAAGCGTTCAAAGTTTATCGCAGCTTTAAGGAAAATTTATGGAAGACATGGAGACAGAAACAAGTGCTTCTGCGAGCAAGGAACGCCAGCAAAATGGCCTCTCTTGAGCGCGTTATGAGCGCTTCTGCGGCAATGGAGGCAGGGAGAACAAATCCTGGAGCGCTGTAATGAAGCTAGATCACGCACTGCTGTGCCGGGACTGGGCAGCCGAACTGGGCTGCATTTGGTGCTTCCGTCCGTGGACTTCCTGCGCGTGCGTGTTCTGCTGGGTAGAAGGAAGCGTGAGGTTGTGGGTGCATTTGGTGTTATTAATAAGTGCTGCACGCCGTGTGTTGCAGGGTAGAAGTAAGCGTAAGGTTGTGGGTGCATTTGGTGTTATTAATTAATGACTGATGCAATTGCACGTGTTACGTGGTAGAAAAAGTGGAAAATTGTGGGTGTATTTGATGATATTAATTTACTGCACGTGTAAGTATAAGTCGAAGAGAACAGGGCTTTGTAAAAAATTCCTCTGTTTAACAGTGAAAGAGCATTTAGTTAGAACAATGTATAGAACACTCTATGCCATAAGCCCTCAATCGTAAAAAGAACTCATATGATCATGCAAAGTACGGTCGGGTTACAGTTGCATGATGTGTGGCATGAATAATACAGTACAGGTTCTGACGCCGTGGAGCTACTGAATAAAACCGCCTACAGTCACACGACACTGTACTAAGCACGATCTTGCGCTATGTGCAAAACGCCGCTTCCGTGTAGTTTGTCAGGGTTTGAATATATTCGTGCACTTTGTGTGAACAATTTATCTTCGGTAAATTCATACCAATATCGAATGACGGTTCATATGCCATGAAAACACATTTGGAATATTTAGAGATGAGAGTAAGAAATGCAAGTGTACTTTCATCAGAAGTACGTATCACTTACCGTATGCATGTTTAGGACGCGAGCGAACGATGTGTGCGTGTGTGCGTTCAGTGGATGCGAAGAAAATTTGATTGCGTTTAAATGCCATTTTTGGAACGGATTACCAGATTTACTTTCAGTGACGTGCTTTATGATTACGGGGAAAAGTACATGCAATTCTCTCCATATTTTTAATTTGGTAATATGTGTGAAAAAGTTTTTGCTTGTTGAGAAAAGTTTTCGGCCTTGACGTGTAGCGTTGTTAAAAAGCTACCATAGTCAACTTTAAACTTAAACACTCTGTAACTTTATGGTACGCAGCATTTTTAGCTATAAACTTTTTAAAAGTATCATCAACCTACATCTGTTATGAAGTCGAACGCTACAGCAATGATATATGCAATTTATAATTTTTCAACGAATGCAGTATTTCACTGTTGTATTGCTGTTTTTTGGCCCGTTTTCTTGGACTCTAACGACGCCTTCATTTTGATTCACTAACTAACATGCGTTGATGTGAGTGATGTTGGAATGAGCATGCAGTGGGTAGTATTTAATAGATAATTAAATTATCTAATTTAAACTAAAATAATTAGTTAAATTATCTATTAAAAGTATTTAATAGATAATTTTTTCGGGTATTTCTTAAAAATGTTGAGTAAATTTAAATGAAACGTACACTCCAAATTTAATACATTTTGTCTATCTAAAACTAGAAATTGAATCAAGAAACATTTTGTTGCCAAGGTTTTATTTCGGAAAGAAAATTACCCATAGCCACAGTATTTAACACCATTTACTAATACTTAGCTGTAAATCCTCTGTTCTACTTTTCAGCCTCCAAACGGTTTCTATAGTTTTCGAGCTTCTTACAATTACTTGCTGGAAGTGTCACCCATTCTTCTTTACGAACTTCCTTAAATTCCTCGATATTCCTGGGATTCCTTGCATGCACTCTTAACTATACGGTTTTCCATAGACTCTCAATGGGTTTAAGATCTGGTGACTGGCTAGGCCACTCCAGGACACTAATTCCATTATCATAAAACCGCTTCATTGTTATTTTGGCCATGTGCCTTGGATCCTTGTCTTGCTGAAACACAAAATCTTAACCATATCCTTAAGCTCAAATATTTTTAAAGAGATTTGTAGATAGAATTATCATTTATTTTACTGCATTCACTTTTCTGATTATGATTTCCATTTTTTCAACTCCATTAAAAAACTCCTCAAAACATCACACTTCCACCGCCTAATTTCACGTTGGGGATGGCATTCGAAGGTTTGTATTCTGTGCCTTTCTTCCTCCAAACACAGGTACTCATGTTTCATCCGAAAATCTTAATTTTTGTTTCATCTGACCCAATTATTTTATTCTAGAAGTCATCTGATTTATCGTTAGACATTATATTGTTTTGCCATTCTAAAAAAGTATTGAGAGGAAGACAGCTCCAGTGTCTCAGAACTGTTATCAGCTGGCAGTGTAGAGCTGTGAGCTTCGTGCTGCTCTCTGATTGGTTGAAATATTACACCTAATCATCGTATTTCCAAGAGTGTCAAATACTTTTGCATTTGGTTAATTTTGTTTTCGTAATAAAAGCTTGACAGCAAAATGATTTTAATTTCCTTTCTATTTCTGGATAGAAAAAGTTTTTCAAAATATTGACAGTAAGTTTCATTAAAATTGACTTGTTTTTTGAAAAATACGCGAAAAGCCAATGCGTCAAATACTCTTGCTACCCACTGTGCATATGGATGAATGCATAGGTAACGCGCCTTCATCTTTCATGTCATTTTCATAATTCCCTCATCACTATTCCCATTCCAACTTGTGTCGCCAGCGCCTGTAATGACCCAAACTTGGAATGCATTCCAAGTTCGTCAGTGAGCAGGAACGCTAGACGTAATTACATCGGGAATTAGGGAATTGCATTAGTCATTGGAGAACGTCTCCTAATGCTTCAGGTCGAAATAAATATTCATTGGTCATTTACGTGACTGATGTAGTATGGTATATTTGAATAAGTTCAAGTCGCCGTCACTGTGGTAAACTAATTCAGCCGTCAAAAGCAAGCGTTCAAAATTTTTGTGTAACTCCATAGTGGCATTTATAACCATCAATTTAAAACAGAATATGGTGACGCTTTCTTTGCTCGTTGAGACGTTCATGATAGTAATTGTTCTTAGTTGATTTATTCAATGATTTCACAATATCACTAATTATCTAAAAATACCTCTCATGCCTTAATCATTCCTCTAACTTCATGGTAGAGCTTGTCTGACTAATATTGGGATATTATTTTACTAATCATATTTGGCAAACTTTATTCTGGTCTTCGATGACGATTCAATCACAAATTTTTTATAAATTATTATTGAGCTTTACTCTTGGGGGCTTTCGTCTTTTAAAACCTACGAAATAGAAGTGTTCTGGTCCACACGCATTTCACTTTGACAATCACTTGTTGAACTCTCGAGAATCTACTACGTCGTTGCTCACGCACCTAGCTACATTACTGAAGTAATATTGCACTGTAAAGAAACATTTTTAGGAATGCTCACTCAAAACATGGGTGAATTTTTTGCTTCAACTACTCCGTTCATTATAATTCTGTATCGCCTAATTGATATCGAGCTGCAGTATGTTGGTTTTCAGCTTGGTCGTTCCTTTTCTCTGGAGGCTTCATTTGGAAAATTATTATCAGCTAATTTTTGTTCTGATACAGTGCAGCATTTCTAACATAATATTATGTTCCTACGTAATGGCACCTTTATCAGGAAACATTGGATATAAATTTCATAGGTTATTTGAAGTTTTAAATTTCTGTGGTTCATGAATTTCTCTGAAACCAAAACAAAACTCAGAGATCGAGTGTTCAATATTTTTTTGTGATGATTAAATGGACATTGATGTCGCACCAACATCCGACTCGCTACTGATGATGCCTCGTTTCACGCCCCGTTAATTTGTGTAATGAAGGACCAAAGAAGCAATTTGTATGATAATGCACTTAGAACCACGTACGTTACTTGCATTCTTCACCTTGTTAGCAAACATTTTAAAGAATTGAATTTTTCAAGTAAACATTTTTAACAACAATCATTACAACACGTAAAATAAGAAATGTGCGGCATAATGTTCTTTTTAACTCGCGGATATGATTTTTTCTTTGTTTTTAATAGTGATAAAGGCAACCTAAAATCACTGGATATGACTCAAAACCAAAATTTTACTTCGTTTCCTTACTTTCATTGTCCCGTGCTGCCTATGCAAATTTACTGGAAACTTAACCTGCCGCCCCACGTGTATTGCTACCAAAATAAACTCAACTCGCTAAGTTTTCTCATTCCACTCCGGTATCTTCATAAAACCTGCAACAAAGAGCAAATATGCTGCTCCAGCATTTGTTCCAGGTAACGAAGTTGCCGAATTTTATTTCAAAGTTAAAGCATTGCTAGAGAGCTCAGCTTCTCGAAGGAAGTCGTACTTCAGCGACACAATCTGGTCGCTAAAACACGGCTTGGTCTGACTCATCAAGACAAAAATCGGCTTCGCTAGAGGGTAATTTTCGAGAGAACTTCCCCGCAAGGCGAATTATCCTTGGAATATCAGGAAATACCCTCGCTTGAGGCCTGATTAAACGTCTAACTTTTCGGCACGTCGGTCGACGCTGGGGTAAGATCGGTCTGATCGCGGCTTGCGATTCCCCTTTCGAGTCTTGTTCACATTTCATGCAATGATGTGTGAATTGTATAAACTTTTTTCCAATCGCTCGTGTGGAAATGAAACCTTAATAAATCCTAGATATATTTAAACAGATTAGAACATCTGATCATGATAAGATTAGTACAAATATCAATTTATAAAAATTAAAAAAGGAGATTTAACAACCTGTGATATCAGAGTCGGACATTTGGGTGGGATTAAAATCTAGCTTTTGACAGTTTATGACGAAAGAATCTGGTATTAAACAGTCAATGGCACTATAAAGAGCCATTTGACAGGTTGTAAAATTATGTGTAGTTGGTCATTATGCAGTATTAGAATCGGGCATTTGACAGTACTAAATTAAAATGAGGCTTTCTACACTCATGAAAATGAAGCTAGAAATTTGACAGTCTATGAAATCAGAAACGTACATTTAACATTATGCAAAATTTGAGTCAAGCTTGCAACGCTCCATGGAATTACATTAAAATATACGCTGGTTATTTGTCAGTTAGACAAACTATGAAATTAGAGCTGTTGGACATCAACCAATCATTTAAATTTAATTCATCGAGTGCCGCTCACTAATGTGCCCAGACCATATTGAATGTCTTGACCAGCACCCAGCCCGTGAGGTAACGCTGGAGGTGGCGCTGGTGCAACACATTATTAATACAAGTTCCGTTCCTCGACGCAACACTTGATATTTTCGGGTGGGCCGAGCATAAGCTTGACACAACAACTTTTCAACGATTATCCCAGTACGATCTAGAATTACTTCGCGTTATTTTCGTAGAGTTGCATATGTATTATGAATTTTTATGACTTGTTCTATGTTCAAATCACGTTCATTGGAAATCGTTTCACATTTCTTCCCCTTTTTCCATACCCGAAATAAACGCACGAGTTAATTTTGCATCAATCGGTTACTCCAACAGAAAGCTTAGTTGTTTAATTTAAACATTTGAACCACTTTTTTAGTTTTTCAGTAGCGTTGGCCCTCAAATATCGAGGTTTACTTGCTATTGAGTTAGATATGAGAGTAAATATCAGGGTTCCAAATTTCAATGTAATTTACGCGACACAAAACGCCCAAATTTCAGCACATGTGTTACTGATAGGCAAGTTATTTCATAAAATTTCACATGATCAGTCTAACTTAGCATCTCGTGAGCATTATTCTGCTCATGTAATATTACTTTCCAAATAATTTAGAAGTAAAATGAAATTGCTTTAGATTATTCAAATAAGTTATGTTAACATCACTTATGAATAAAAGTTACTCATGAAAACAATTCAAATATAATTATTTCATACCTACCTGACAATACAGAATGAATCGAACGACTCAATAATGATACTGTGGTAACTTTCACATAAAAAGAAAAACAAGCTGGAAAGAAAGAATAGTTATCAGGATTAATTAATCATGAAATTAGACATCAATAATGAAGAGCGTTCTTTCTTGATTAAGACGAGAAAGAAGAAAGCAAGTTCCATTCAGTCTTACTGTTAATCACTCAGAACTATCAGTTCAGTAAACATGATCAGGCTTCGTATCGCAGCATAATTCAACATTGTTAAAGCATTCGTTACCGTTGATAACATTTTACTCAGCCTCGCAGAACCATTTCTTAAAACTTTGTCCAATCAGCGGCTGCGGTCGCCCGTCCACACCCGGACGACACCTCCTGCGAGTGATCAATAGCCCCATTCTTATTAAATATTAAAGAAGTGAGACAATTTTCACAAGGCGTGTCCTTAATATGACTGCGAGAGTCCCAATAACGGCCGCTGACGTTTCCTTAACGGCCGTTTCACGGGTGCTACGGCTCGTATTAGCGGCCTTCAACCTAAGCCGCTATTAAAAGTTTCGAGCACTCGAAGTTTGGACTCAGGTTGTCGTTTGCAAACTTTAATTTAGCAGGGCAGGCTAGTGGGCTTATTCCATGACTTGACCGCCTTTGGTAAAACCTGACAGACCCATTAAAACTTTTCCATGGTGCTAAATCCCAACGTTCACTTACTTTTAGCCACAAAAACGGCGTGAGGCAAGGCGTCAAGTGAAAAGAAGCCTTGCAAAAATGAGCAAAAACTTCCCGTTGCGAAATTGCCGATGAGTGCCGTGCGCCTTAAGTCGCTAGTAAAGTTGTCTTCCTTTTAGCAAAGAAAATTCACCATAATTACTTCTATTATCGGCGTCAGAAGAAATTCGTTAGTATTTATTTGATGTTTTGAAAGACTGTACAGTAAATTGCTTCCAAACTATTTTATTTTAAGCAAAGGGATTGGTTCAATTTTCTATCGTCATTTATACGTTATTATTGTGACAGATACTTATTAAAATTTGGCTTCGTGTCTGAAGTTGAGTTTGATTCAAAAATTACTCGCGCACTATCATCTCTAACAGTGTCAGGAAGCTTGAGTGTACTGTAAATATTTCTTTAGGATTAGGACTAACGGGATTTAGGGTTCATTTCTGTTCAACCATCAAACTTTGCCTCGATTTTAAATCATTATAAAGTGTCGTTTTACTAACTCGGAGGCTTCACTTGCCACGAACACCCACACAATAATTAAAGGTGCCCGCAATTTAAACAAAAAAAATGTTCCCCCTTAATACGTTTCGGGCGAAGGGACCCACCGGTGGTCACTGAGGGGATTTTCATAATGCTGCTGACTGACCTGAAGTCACTAACTCTATGTTGTAAAATAAGTAATGAAAGCTAAATGAAGGTACTATCCAGTTAATGTTTGCTAATTTCAAAGTTGCTTCAAACATTGACTTAACATTTGAATTGAATATTGAACTTCAGTTTAACCCTTTGCAGCTAACGTGTTAAATTTCAATTTAAATTTGGGAGGCAGAATTGAAAATGGATCGGCACCACAGTTTTTTCAAATTTCTACATTCGCATAGAGACTTGTGTTTAGTGTTGAGACCTATGCAGCTGATTTAAATCCCAAATACTACATTAGGTGTAACTTTAACAGGACCTTCGGCTCATTTTTGTGAGAGAAATTGTGGTTATACTCCAAAACAATTCGAGTGGAAAAAAGAGAGTCGAGAGGTTTTTACGGTTTATTTGGAAATAAATTGGAAACTAAAATAATGAGGCTTTGAAGTTTTCAGACCCACTGCACTCGACTTGAAAGTAAAAAACCAGCTACACAATGAGAGTTATCGTGGAGTTGAGCATAGCATTTGCAGAAAAAAAAAGCAGGAAATCGGCAGAGAGTTCGGCAAATGAACCTTATGTACCTACGAACTAATAGAATATTTATATTAGACAATTTTGCGTAAATTACGTCGTACAAACAATACATGTTAATAAAGAATGAAAAACCCTTTGATCAAACTCTTTGCCGGCAGCAGCTGAAAAATCTTCATAGAAATACAAAAAATAAAACAAAGATACAAAGAGACAGATTCAGTGAAAAACAGAGATGCAAAAAAGAAATTAGAAAGAACCTACAATAATTATTCAAGCAGCCGGAGTTACTGACTAGCCACAGTATTAACAAAAAACACAGAAATAATGAACCACTATGGGAATAAATTTCCTATTAAGTAGTTTTACAACGAAAGTTTTGACGTAGTAGAACTGTACAATTATTTTAACGAAATGCTTCACGCTCCCACCTCATCATCAGCTATAATTTACAAAAAATATAGATGAAAAGGAGGTAAATTTACACGATTAACTTACAACCATTGAAATGGAAAGAAATGAAATTGTAAGTTAGAGAAAACACACGGAATGAAGCACACTGTTGGGTACTAAGCAACATTCTGAAATCAATGTGAGCTGAAGCGGGGAGAGCTAAAGAGAATTTCCCCTAAATTCCGGAACGATCAAAGGTGACGAATGCTACATATGTAGTTAAAATGCAATCTCATTAAAAAAATTGTGTCTGCATCTCAAAGCATTGAAGGCTACAGCAGAACGAAATAGGTTGAAACTAGCAGATAAATACGTATAAATACTACTCTGAAATGCTCATCGGACGAAAGCATAATCACCTGGTACTGATACGTCGTAAGACTTCCACGGCCATACCTTCATTCAGATGTTGTGAAAATGGAAAAACTCATTTATCTAGCAGCCTAATGTTAACATGTTGGATCAGCCTAACGTATACCTCAACTAGAAAACCCACTAAACACAACCCACTTTCAACTGAAGGACCCAGAATTTGACTGACTCTCCTCCACCCTGTTTCTTTACTTGCATGCAAGCTTCCTTGGAGTTTTTCGCGATTTTTTATTAACACAACGTTAAGCATTATTAACAGAGTCAGAACCGTGATTCATCGCGTCACATGACACATCTCCGCTCCTCTGCACTCCTCTGTAAAAGTATAATGTAGGTGTAAGGTAATCAAAGTTATAATTTTGGCAAGTTCAAAACTCGTTATAAGTTTTAAATATGTATCTAGGTAATTTATAAACGTTAATTTGTACTTTGAAACGCAAAAAGTTTTAAATATACTCTTCGGCAAGTTTTAAGTTTTAAAATACACTTAGGTAATTGGTAAGTTTTAAATATTCGCTTATGCAAGTTAGGAGTGCAAAAACGCTCTCAGACAAGTAATAAGTTCTAAGACGTACAAAGGTTAGCTATAGCTTTAACGTGTAATTAGGCGAGGTATAAGTTCTAATACCCATTTAATCTAGTTATAATTTCTAATTACCAGACAAGTGTATTTCTATAGTGTGCTCAATCGACGTCAACATCACCAATAAGCTAGCGCCAACCTCACCAGCAACTAACTTCTAAAGTTTGACTGCAAAGGCCTGTTGTGGATGCAGACCTGCAGACCGGATCTCTGTTGTAGTTGCAGACCTGCAGACTGGATTTCATATGGATACAAATATGCAGACTAGATCTGTTGTAGATATTGACATGCAGACCGGATCTGCTGGAGATGCAAAGATGCAGACCGTATAAGCCGGATCTACAGTAGATGCAGACACACAGACTGCATTGGGAGAGTGCCTCAACACGAATGCCCTAGATCGCCTGCAGAGGTGTGTCGAAGCCCGAAGATCGACCCGATGGGGACCGTTGTCAGAGAAGCTCAAGAAGCCTGACGGTCGGAAAAGATGCAGGCAGGGCGAACGCTGACATCTGGTGAAGAATTGATTCAGCTTTCATTGGGCGTCGATACAGCAAAGAAACAGTTGGAGCAGGTAACAGTAACATTCAGTAGCAAGAAACATTCATTTAGATTTTGCATTCCCAACCGAAGTAGTAAATCTCACAATTAATGAGAACTCTCATCGAAAGTATTTGAAGGGAAATTGTAATGTTGTGTTCGCGGAACATTTAAGAAAGATGTCAGTCTAGAATGTTACCAAAATTGGGGCAAGATATGAACGACGCCGGGAGCAGCAAAATAAATTTAATTGAGCAGTAAAGCTTGCTTGATTATTATTCACACTTAATAGATTTTATTCTATGTTCCAACTGTATATACGATGCGTTTATAATATTTTCCCAACAACGAATAGCTCAAATGTGAGATGGCTTCCATTGGTTGAATGAGAGTGACCAAACGTTGCGCGTTTAGAAAGTTGATTTCATTTTCGGCTAAGTCCAACCGATATTGTTGGTTTTGATTTATCACCACACATATTTGCGTTCGCGTATTCGTATTCTCATTTGTACGAAAATTGATCACAAACAATTTCATCTGATCATGGCAAAGAGTTTTATCCATTTCGACATTTTGGCTCACAAAAAAATCTCTCGATCGCGCAACTTGGGATTGTTGGCAAGAGATAATTAATTCAATTAATTCTTACGACCTTGATTTCAAAATCTGCAGAACACATATATTTGCAAAGGGGAGAGTATAAAAAATAATTTTTTTTGAACTTAAACTTAAAATAAATTCAATTTACGAGTCCTTTGCGATTATCAGGAAGCTTTTTAAGGTTAATTTAAACGCGAACACTAAACAGGAAATTAAACACATCATCGGCATGGTACGATTATATTTCGTTTTCCCACAAAAAAACCGCTTTCTAAAACTACTTTCAGCAATATTATCGGATGTTCTGGAGGCTGAAGTTGTTTACAGCATCAGGACGTCCTAATAACCATTCTGAGCACAGTTTCTTTTACGATCCTTAATCGGAGGTGATTTTCCTCCAATAACTTACGTCAATTGCATCTCGTCATCGTGAGTGCTTCTCTATAGCCTTCATTTCTCTGGAGGCTTCTAGACTGCGCAATTTTCTTCTATGGCTTTACTTTAATGATGGAAGAAATGGATAAAGTTCCTTATTAGGGAACTCTACGCTGCTGCCGGTGGTGAGGGTCTCAGAGGAGGCAGATGAGGGCACGGAAGCATTCGTAACGCAGATTTGTGACTCGTTTGGGGCAGCTTGATACAATTTTTCAATACATTTAATTACTGGATATCATTATTATTTCCAATACTATTATTACTAATATCATTATTATTATAGAAGATGTTTCACCACTGAAAACGGCACAGAGGCGTTTCATCGGTGAGTTCGATAATCCCTAGTTCATAATTTCTATATACAGGGTGGATATAATTTCTGCCATCGCCGTGTGGCGTAATTACTGGACGTGTATTAAACTGATGTGAGAATTAATTACACATTGTTATTACGTTAAAAAACACCCTTGAAAATAAGGTAATCAGATCTCATCACTGCTTATGAATCATAACAATTACTACGATTTGTGCGACGCGTTCAAAAAAATTGAATATAGCTTATCAATAGTGTCACTGATCACTCATGCAATTCGTTCTTTTCTTCAAAATATTGCTATTTTTGTGAGTATGTTTCAAAGAATTCAGGCAAAAAAGTCCTCAAATTTTAGTATGATACCTTATGTCAGCAAATTGCTCATGGAATGGTATTTATAACATAATACACGTTTCTCAAAATTATGAAATGACCGCTGTATTATTCCAATCGAAATTTTTCTGCTACCAGAAAAACATAAAACAAGAAAATATTATTTTAAAACACATTACATCACTAAAATGGCACTCATATGTGTATATTCAGCGCTTACAGTGAATGAAAGGAGATCTCTCAAAATAGACAAATTCTGAACAGAATTTCGTTTTGAGCTCGAGAACAATACGCGGAAAATTAAGCCAGCACGCATTTCAACATCGCAATATGAAGGGAAATTAAAGCTCGATGCAGTCGCTTGACGCAATACCCAGTTACGTTCATCATCATCTGAGGGCTGGACCGAAAAATATCGTTTTCGATTTCAGTGGCTCGTTAGTAAACGAAAAACTCGTTGCATTGCTATTGCTTGTGATGAGGGAAGCACTGCGTTCAACAGAGCCCTGTGGCAGATGGGAACACGAGGGAGAGAGGGGTGAGGGTTAGAAGTGGGAGAGAGGGGCGTGGGAGCAATTGTGGGAAAAGATGGAAGTAAAGATGAGGATTGAAAATGAGGGAGACTAGAGGAAATCAAGGAGACTAAGCAAAGCAACCGAAACGATGTGAAGAGCGAGGCATGAAAAAATGTGGAGGAAGATAGGAAACGTCAATCACAAATGATAAGTAGGTATATTTGTTAAACTAATTCCTTGATTAGAGGCAGATTTTCGAACCACAACTCACATCACAGACCTACACAAGATAAACACTGCGATCAATGCAAACTTACATAATCGAATCTAGTCTTTTCTCAGCCTCCAACTGCATGGAATCCTGGGCTTTGTATAAGAAGAGTGTAGGCATCCGACACATTTTAGGTCAAGGCTTCGCAATCCTACATCACTGCTTCCCGACATATCTCTGAAGCGTTAGTGCACACCGATTTGTAACAAATGCCTCTCTGACATCCGAGTTAAAATAATATAGGGCTAATTACGAGTGCACCTCCTCTTTATCTAGGTGTTGGAAATGAGTATTGGCTCGACCGTGGGTAGCCGTCATTGCGTCCAGAACTTAGTTATGTGGCATTTGAAAAAACCAATGCACAAGATGTCATGCTTGATTGAAATGATTACTTGATTTATTGCAAGTTACGAACGTTTATCCTCACATGCTAAAGAAATTAAACATCTCACTGTACGCGCCTCTCATGTTGTATTTATCAATCCTATAGTCGCTCTTCCCACGGTTTGTCAGTGAAGCGGCCATGCATTCATCAGAGCTCTGCTAGTTTTGCAAGAATTACCAGCGATTGCATTGAAGCGAGGGAGACGGTATATTGGCACGGATGTTGTGCCTTTCTAGGAGCATAACAAGAGAGGGGGAGCCGACAAACAGTCGCTCAAACTGACAGGTAAAGTTCGTTGAGGTATGGAGATCGTGATGTATTTCGGAAACAACAGATGGGTTTCGAAAACAAGTGAAATGTTCTGGAAAATAGGAAGTTGTTGTGGAAGGCTGGTTAAATGTTTTGAACTAGATCGGGTTATTGTAAACGAGTGAGTGAACAGTTTACATAAATGCGGCTAACATACGTAGAACCGTGTTATGTATTCTATGGTATTTTAAAAGAGCTGTTATATATGTTATCTAAGTCCAACGCGAACGATAGAACAAGTTTTAAGAGGACAAAGGATTGAATGAAGTGACTTTAAATCTTCAGATCACAGTCCGTACTACAACCGTATCGCTCATGAGATGCATGGTCCAGAGACAGAGGCAACCAGTTCGCGCGCGGAGTTAATTTATGCCACACACTTGAGCAAAATCTTGCACACGGAGTATAAATACTTGGGCAGAGCCAACTCTCAAGTTTTAATTTTACCGTAGAAAAACTCTGGTTAATGGTAACACGAGTTTGGAACTGGAAGCTGGACTGCTGGTGCCCGGTGGAAATGAGTGCGACCCCACTTCACCCGTGTGAAACGCGGAGAATTAGGCACAAGGGTGCACCCCCGTCTGGGCCTGCTCCTCTCAAAACTATAACCTGCAACAATAAAATTAGGTGAGCATGCTGCAGAGCACTTAAAGAAGTTTGGCATTCTGCAAAAAAATGATAGCTTGAAGTTTCAAAAATAAAAATCTTCCAACGAAATTTATAGAATAAAGAAGTGAAATATTTTGGAAGAGTATAAACAAATTTGCTCTTATTGGAGGCATAGGTCAAGAGATTAATTTTTAATGAATTGGAGCGAACAGCCCCTACTTCATGACTGAAGTTATACTTTGCCACAATCACCCTAACTAGTGCCTTTCGTTAAGGACGACGTACCTAAGACAAAGCTGGGAAGGAGAGCTGTGCTGTGGTGCGGTGTGCTGCCATCTCCTCCAGGCTCCGTTGAATGGCAGAGACGGGACGGGGGCCCCGGTCGCAGCTAGCTCACTCCATCACGATGGCGAAACTACTTCACCAGTCTAAGCAACTTGATACCGATGATGGCTCCGAAACTCTCCTATCGCTAGACAACTGTCTAGTGCAGGAACAAATGTAAAAAATTAAGGAATGAGTAGCCTGGGCATTGCCCTTCACGGTTGATACAGCTTCTTCAGTTAAGCGCCCACCGGTGCTTAAAGCAGGCACAAATTTTTATCTTCCTCTTCAAGCTTGAAGAAAGGTGGCGAAGATCAAGGTTTGTAACCCGTTACGAAAGGCACACTAGGAGTCCTAGTAATTAAATAACCGACTATTTAAGAGCAAATTTGTTCAAGGACAGTTTGAAAATTTGGCAGGGATGCATAGAAATTTTATGCAAAATTCCTGAACAACACTTGTCATGGTTGAACAATCGTGGCTTAAGTTTGCATCAATAATTATTCTCGTGAAACGCCATTTTCTCGATCGACTGATTTAAATCTGTTTACGATTTTCGAGGTAAGCATGTGCAGGTTCCCGATGAGGCCACGGAGGGTGTGAACATTTTTAAAGAAGTCTTCAGTGCAGAACATTAATGGGTGCCCTAGATGACTCTCAATCACAAAACAAGGCAGGAAATTTATTTACTCGTACCTAAAGCGCAAGAAAAATTGTTCTATGTATTGTGGCTGAAGTCTCTGAAATTGTGAATGTCATTGACTATATCTATACACTTAATATTCATGTACAATTTGAAACTTAATTTTTTTCTTCGAGGAATACAAATTGTTCTGCCATTAGCTACTTCGCACGAAATTTCACGCACGATCTGCCTCTCGCTGATCAACTTTCGCTTGCATAAATTATCTTTTTATTTGGTGATTCATCATTCCTGGAAGGGACAGGTTTCAATAAGAACAGAATAATTCATGAGAACGGGACAAGTAAAATGAAAAACAATGGGAAAATTATCATTTAATCATGGGATGAATTAGTGAACTATGTAATAAGCAAATAAGCAGCAGATTGAGTCTACTCTTTACAATTCATGTCAAATATTTATCGCTATTTAAAATTTCTGCTGCTCCAACTGTTGCTCATTTTTACAACACACCTCGAATTACATGCCTTGTAATCCTTGAGGTCATCAGCTTGAAGTACTGCACCATTGAAGTGATAGTTTGGAAGGAATATGCAGTTTCATTTATTAAAGATTTTCAGGGATTCGCTAATTTTCTTACTGAGTGTACCACAAAAAAAGTGATATATTTTTGTACAACGTCATTTAAGAGAAATGCCCTGTACCTTGCCAACATGCCCACGATGTAAGAGCAGCAATTTAAATAAATTTAACAGAATAAACGTTGTCGTCCCATCTAGTCAGGCCCCGGTCTCCGGTGATCCAGTTCTTACTTTATGAGCGTCATTAAGTCGTAAAGCGATTCTGGTTTGACTGTGAACCGTCTACCCTCATGCAACTGAGTTACTGTCTAGCTCTGCTCTGGCCAGTGTCGCCAGATTGCCCTTTATGGCCAGCATTTCCCGATTTGGCCACTTTTTAATATCTACATAAAGGGTACCATGTTAAGTTGCCAGATGCTCAGATTTTTTTAGGACCAAATTTAAATTTCAAAATTCCAAGAACAATAATTTTAGTTAGAAGGACAATCTAGAAACTCTAGTTTGAACCACAGCATGCTGTGACGAGCAGCTGCTCTTCAAATTCAGGGACGTCGCAGACAAGAATGACTATGTGGTAATTTAGCTTCCCAGCTGTCACGTTGCTTTTTGGCCAGGTAAAAGTCTGCCAATATATAGGAATTTTTTCGGGTTCTGGTTTCCAAAATAATTTTTTCAATTCCTTTTGAGCGTTCATCTCATGTGCTAATTTCACGGCCTGAATTGGGTTAACGTGGAATCAATGGCATGTGCAGTCTTGTACTTTATTTTATTTGCATCTAAAACTGTTTTTTGTTTTACTACGTTTACACAATGAAAAGGTGAGGAGCGACACAAAATTTAGTTTTCAAATTAATTATTCAAAGCACTCTCTGAGTGAGCTAAGTCACTCTTCAATCTAAAACTAATCTTATGCATGCATGAAATATCTTTTTGAGGTGGAAAATTAAGTTCTCTGTCACTTTACAAAACACGAGCTCATATTTTATTTTGAGCGCTCACTCCATATAACTTTAGCGTGCTGAGGAAAACGACTTGTTCTTAATTTTACATAACTCTTTGTCCATTATACGTTTTCATTGAGTCTGCTAAGCACGTCATGTCAGGGCAAACAGTAACTCAGTTCAAACTGCGCCCGAACCAGATCACTTGAGTGTCACGCTCCCTTGCCAGAGTGTCACGCTCCCGAGCCAGAATGTCACGCTCCCCAGCAAGAGTGTCACGCTCCCCAGCCAGTTTGGCCGGGGCTGCGGTGCCCCCGGCTCCAGAAACCGAACCTGTCGTCTTCTGGGATTAGCCTCTCTATTCCAGTCACGCCGAGACTAGGGCAATTTCTTTGACCGAAGGCAGAGGCTTGATCTTCCCCAGGCAATCTCGGTTGATTGTCTTACCCTTTAAGCAATGACTGGACAGCAATTACCCTAAATCGCGGCTTCTGAGCTATTGCGGCAGATTGCCGTGAGCTTCGGCCCCGCTTGGCTCCTCTGCCAACCCAAGATTGATGACTGTGGGCAAATTGGCGTTCCATCTACGGTGTTGTCTTCGCGTATTAACGCTTAACAATCTCCTCGCCCCTAATACACTGCGGAATTTTGTGAAAATTCCTTTCTTGTATATTGATCTGAGGCATTTTCTAGAGGGTGGGCTGTCTTAGCGAACTGACGCGTCAACGGGGGAGAAAAGGTACAGGCAAGAACTGATTTAATACAGGATGGGAGATTTAGGGCTTAACAAGATGAAATTAAACAGGTGGTCTAATTACTTTGAGATTCGCTGGTAAAATGTGCAATCAATAGATCATTTCGACCGGTGTTACGAAAAAAATTATCAAATTTGAGCTAGTTATGCTGTGTAGATTTCGTTTTAGAGTAATAAATAAAATGAGTGTAATGACTTTGTATCTGCAACTGAATTATAATTAAACAAAGATATTTTGGCTCACACCATAATTTCAAAAGACCTTCATTTAAGATCAATAATAAACTTCTTTATGTACATTTTACATCAAAATTTGAGTTTTATGCCACTTTATAAAGCACGGGTTCATATTTTGTTTTGAGCGCTCATTCCATATAATTTCAGCAAGCTGAGGAAAGTAACCTGTTCTTAATTAAAGTCTCTAATTACGTTTTACGTATTAAATTAGTTTGCCAAGCACATGAAGACGACATCAAGGTACAGTTGCATCCCCCTGAGGGATAACGTCAAATAGTTTCATTTGTTTTACTATCTTTATGCAATAACGAGGCGAAGAAATATATTTAAAAAAAACAAATTGTCGTTCAACAGCTCGCTGTGTGTGAGCTTAACCACGCCTGAATTTAGTACTGATCCAATGGTTTTGTATTCATTTTCGCCGGTTTTGAAATCGTTCTTATTGGGAACTTTCCTTTTGTGCTGCTTAAAAATTTTCAGCCTACGCTGTGAATTTGAAGGACACTCAAATGAAGGAATAACAACATTTTTTCAGCGTTCCTGCTTAACAATTTTCGTGAACAAGAAACCTCGTGCATTTCTATAAATGTTTTTGCATTTTATCCAAGCGGTAGGAAATAATCAAATAAACCCCTATGTTAAGTTCTGCCCTTACAAATCCTGCTCTCATAGAGAAATTTGAGGTTTTTGCACAGTCAAGCACTGAACAAATCTTTGATTTAACGCCACATGATTTAATTTTCCTCTACTTTCACTCGCAGCACAATTTCGCTCATGCTCCAACGTTATAGAAGATGATCGACAAATATTCACTCCGGAAGGTCCATTAACTTCCTTTCATTCCGAAGAAAACTTTAGTCATTTTAAGCATAACTGCTGTTGTTTCTAATATCCGCGAAACACATCATTACCTCAGCGCAACATGAAAAGACTTCCCCGAGAGTAGCAACTCGCTTTCATCTTGAGCATCATTCCCACAGGAAGCGGAGTGCAGCGTCATCTTCCGGACTATGATTCCAGCCCGCTTTTGTTTCTGCACCTGGAGACTCATTCTCTGTCTTCATTGTATGTTCACTAATATTAAGGGGCCCTTTATACAGTGGGGGAACATTTTCGAGAGGTTGTTTGCATAAGAAGTGCATGAGGAAGGAATAAATGGTCGGCGTGATGGCCCCGAGGGTTCTTGCTTAAACAATGGAGCACCGTTAACGCTCCTGTGAGGGGCGACCTTAATATCGCCAGCAAGCCTTTCTCTGAGGTAGACTTTCCTGCGACCATCACCGTCTTGCGTGGCGAGGTTGTGTCGTCTCACGTACGGCGAGTGAGGGGAATGAATGCTTAAAAGAATGAAGCAGGGGAAGAAATAAAAGGGAAGCCAGGAATAATACACTGGCGTAAAGATAAATCGAAATTATACTGAGGGTTCAAATACTGC
Source organism: Platorchestia sp. MABIK (assembly GCA_014220935.1). Taxonomy (NCBI): domain Eukaryota; kingdom Metazoa; phylum Arthropoda; class Malacostraca; order Amphipoda; family Talitridae; genus Platorchestia; species Platorchestia sp. MABIK. The sequence goes on along the minus strand of JACJUY010001005.1, from coordinate 86,502 downwards.
CGAAGAGAAGCATAAGGAGGTATGAATTGGAGAAGGGGCATGAAGTTGAAGTTGTGTTTCTCATAAAATGGCTATGTTTTGCCCAGAAATTGAGTCCAACAAAGGTCAATAAAAACGAAAAAGCATTTGAAAATGTCTAAAATTTTGAAACGCCAACGAGAATATTTGGTTAATGCAGATGGTGCAACGAAACATAAGAATTGAATTTCATTCATCACGATGATATTTGTATGGAAGGAAGATAAATTAAACATCATTCATCACGATGACGTTCATGATGAATGTTAGGCTAAATTGAGCATCATGCATTGTGATGATGTTTGCATGGTTGCAGCCCAATAGCAGGTAAATGAACGATGGTGAAAGAGATTTCAGGAAAAATTGCCAAAAATGTACTCAAGCGAAAATTCGTCGTGTGAGAGCTTTGGCTTCTTCTCGTGTAAAATCAGAAAATACCTAATGAGACCATTAAAAGAGAACCAAGCAGACAAAACTTGAATAAAAAAGTGAAATCATTGGAGAAGCAACTATGGAGAACATTATACCGGAATAGTCAGTACAAAAATGCTGACGTTTATAGGTTAAAAATTTTGATGCATCTATTCAAAATATCAGTCTCGAAACGCTAGAAATAAACCCGTTAAACGAAAAAATCTGAGGCCCCTCAATTTTCGATACTGATTATGGAATACTAATTCCACTATTGGATGCCAGGTAAGTTTGAGCTGAAGTCGGAGCTTTTCTAAATGAAATTTTTTTTTCACTTTCAAATAATGTCTCAAATGACAGTTTGGTAAAATTTGCAGACGTGTTCTCGTTAAACCTGAACCTTTTAATACAGACACCAACACTTGGGCGTGCGGGATTTAAGAACTTGCACACCCTCATATTTGTCAACTCAATTTTGCCCTGAATGCAGGGCAATTAATGCGGACGGATACATATCTTACCTTCAATGTAGGCGCTTGGTAGGGATGACTTACCATTTTGTATTCTCATGCTAGGAGAGCAATGGCTTCTGACCGCGGCCGTCCTCGCAAACAGCTTTTAATTATCTCTAACATTTCCTTGATTTTCCAATTCCAGGGACTTGTTTAACCGGTTTTTAATTTATTTCAAAATTTGTTGGGTTATATTCTGAGTGAAAACTCGCTGAAAATAGACTATATTAACAGATTTTTTGACTTGCGTGGGGTTCAATTGGCTGAACAATTTACTCGAACAAGCGAGAAAGTACAAGGAAGTTATTCCTTGTTACACACTTGCACACAGGCGGGCCATGGAATCGAAAAATATACCCTTCCTATTCCGACTCCACTTATCATGCTTCCTGCGAAGGGACCCACCGGTGGTCACTGTGGGGATTTTCATTATGCTGCTGACCGACCTGCAGGTGCTAACACAATTTTATAACTACTTAATGAAAGCTAAATGAAGGCACGATCCAGTTAATGCACTATAATTGACATTAAATAGAATTTAATATTGAACTTCATTTGGAACAATGCAGGAAACGTATTTAAAGTTATTTTTCTACATGACGTTGTTTTTTCAATAGCGAAATTTGACATTTTAAGAGCCTGCCTTCCGAAATCAAAAACTAAAAAAGTAAAAAGCCATTACCGTGGCGCCCAACTGCATGCCCTCCGCAGCGGACCTTCGGCAGTGATGCCAAATATTAAAAAATTGCCTAAATTATGTACAATATTTTCATCCAACACTGAGCTCCTGATGTTTTTCTTACTGTCGATGTGAATTTAAAGTTAGAAAAATTTGAACCAATTTATTTACCACAAGTGATACAGAAATAGATTGTATCTTAAGTATAGTGCAATGGACATATTTGAGTACAGCTACTTGTGGGCCCGAATAAGTTCAGCGACTTCTAGGACATCCTATCATCCTAAACATCCTAAATCAATTAAAAAGATTCTCATGCTCTTAACACTACGTGTTCCGGTGTCATGAAAACCAGTTCAGTTGTTCAATTTATTGGTTTTGGCTCTTTTCGAGATTAGATTAGATTTTGAGATGATTTGAGTCTCCTGAACCCGAACAAAGGCGTTCTTAAGAATGGGAAACTCAACTTAGAATGAAACTTTGAGAACGGGGAATATATGACCAAGGTGTGTCCTCGCACTGTGCGCTTAGAAACAGTAAGATTGAAAGAATATAATGCAACAACATAAAAGTTTTAGAAGTTAGTAGCAGGCCCTAGACGAATAGAAAAGTGAATGTAAAATACGTTGGTGCGTAATAAAATGAAACCCCTAATTAGTTTTAATAATAGGCAGGAATAACCAAGTTTTAACTAGGGACCTCACACCTTCCTCCTGGGAGCGCTTATACATACAACAGCTGAACCCTCGTGAGGGGAAACACACTCCTCGAGTCTCCCCACAACACTATAGATTTTGGAAATCCCGTAGTAACACTTCATTAACGTCAAATATCGTTAAAACCAACTAATTTCTGTGATTTGGCAAAGTAAATTCGAAGGTCATTACACAAATCAATTAACTACTGTGATTGGCAAAGTAAATTCGAAGGTCATTACATCAAACCAACTAACTACTGTGATTGGCGAAGTAAATTCAGAGGTCATTACATAAAACCAATTAACTATTTTGATTGGCAAAGTAAATTCGAAGGTCATTACATCAAACCAACTAACTACTGTGATTGGCGAAGTAAATTCAGAGGTCATTACATAAAACCAATCAACTACTTTGATTGGCAAAGTGAATTTGATGTTCATTACATCAAACCAATTAACTACTGTGATTGGCAAAGTAAATTCGAAGGTCATTACATCAAACTAACTAACTACTGTGATAGGCAAAGTAAATTCGAAGGTCATTACATCAAACTAACTAACTACTGTGATAGGCAAAGTAAATTCGAAGGTCATTACATCAAACCAACTAACTACTGTGATTGGCAAAGTAAATTCGAAGGTCATTACATCAAACTAACTAACTACTGTGATTGGCAAAGTAAATTCAGAGGTCATTACATCAAACTAATTAGAAGTGTAGTGCAAACATACGTGATGGTGATTTAAAAATAATTAACAGTGCTTTCCGTGATTTTGACCATTGGATTTTAGAATCTTTGCATATTTTTAAGGGAAACCCAATTTCAAACAACATGCTTAGCTCGGATCCCCTTCAGGTAGCTAATGCATAGTTGTTCTATTTTTTTATATTCTGGAATTTATTACCGATCGTGTGTTTATGCTTGCTTTAAATTGATTATTCTTTGTATTTTAAAGAACTGATGATGGAGCTGGTCTTCAAAACGTTTTTGATTTTTGTTCTTTTTTGAATAAAAATGACTAATTTCATTAGCATTTTCTTCGCTTTTAAATTTTTATTAAACCAATTAATTTCTGCGATTGGCAAAATCAATTCAAAGGTCATCGCGGAAAAAAACAAGAGGCTCGTCTTTTACCGTGATTAGTGGCGTACACTGGGCGATCTCGTGAGCCTCGTCCCTAAATTTCGATAAAGGTTGCCTTATCGGCCGACGTACCTTGGTGAATTTACGATCCTTCCTATCGCTACTTCACCTCGGCAGTGTTGCCATACAGAGGGTAACCTTTTACGGCCGATGCCATAAAAGCTGCGCCCGGCCAAGTAATGTTGGCCGTCGTCTGCCTTATGATATATCAAAAGCAAGAAGTATTTCTTCGCTTTATGGCCAGGTTATATCAATTTCCTGAGTAAAGAATGAGAGACACTTATCGGTGATCTCCTTCTCTATGTTTCATTAGTGAAGGTATTTCTGGAGTCATGAGGCAATAATTATTTTACTTTTGAAATGCATGTAGATTTCTGATACATGCACGTGTTACTCTGTGTATTAAAAAGTAAGAGTGAGGCTGTAGGTTACAAGTAAGTAAGGCGTTGTTTAAGAAAGAAATGCGGCTTTTTTTATTATAGATAAATGTGGGCTGTTCTTTGCAGATAAATGTTAGGCTGTATTTCAAACACGTACGTCTCACCAAATTGAGATACGTGCAGTTCTCGGGAGGCCCTGAGTTCTATGAAAGAAATCGTGGCTAGTGTGGCTTTCACTGATGTTTTTTTACTCATTCTTCGTTGTATCAAAATTGTTGCAATTTTAAATTTGCACCCCTGCATTCAACAGTTAAAAAATTTAAGTTGTCCGCCTCACATAGGAAGCTGCATTGCCTCTGCGGACAATCGTACATGAAGTACGCAGAAGGTAACTGCAATTGATAACGTGGGAATTAGTATTTTTAATGTGGAAAAGGTTAACTTATGAATATTGGTTGTTTATTTCAAAACGCTTATATTTAAGTCAATCTCCCACGTAGCGTTTCACTCTGGATCATCTCAGGTAATGAAAAGGCTACGGTAATTTAATTCCTGCTGTGCGTTGAGCTGAAATTCAGTATTCAATTCCAATTTAAAATCAATTGTAGTAAGCAATTTTGAAAATAACAAGCATTAACTGGATCGGGCTAATATTTAGCTTTCACTAAGATTTTACAAAAAATTCAGGTAGTGACTGCAGTTCGGTCAGCAGCTTTACGAAACTCAGTGACTAGCTGTGGGTTCGTTCACAGAAAACGTGTTAAAAGAGGATAAATGCCAATACACTTGACTTGATCTTTACATTTTATCCTCATGCTATAAGATAACCAGTTAGTCATATGTATTTATGAAAAATCTTCCTGTCCAACCACACATTTCGAGAAGAGGCTTCACAATTTTGTGCATCAACTCACTCTCACTCCTAGCGAATTTCGTCTGTCAACTCATTCCTATCAAAGAACGAGACGAGGGCCTGAATAAAAAGCGTGAACTCATCAGGAAGTGCCAAGACGGGAAGCACGGTCCCGACTTTTGATCGTGATGTTTCTTTGTGGGCTTCACCTTCATTTTTTATTCAAGCAAATTAACCTTTAATGTGAGCTTTTGTGTCATAGATCATAGTACTGGATGACTGTCTTCAAATAACTGTCGTCGTTGGCGAGTGAAATGTCGTTAGTTTTCTATCAATAGAAAATTCAAAATTAGACAAGAGTACGTTAGGCTAAGGTTGATGAGGATTGGATAGAATAGGATAGGATAAGAAATTTTAGGAAAGGTTGAGTTATAGTAGTATAGGTTGGGAAAAGTTAGATTTTAAAAGGATATTTTACAATGAAATCGGCCTAGTTAGGTAAGACAGAGTGGGTAATTCAAGTTGAGAAAATTAATGTTGAATTTTTTCACGGTTTCAGTCCATCGTTCATTTAACTTCATTTTTGTTTACCTAAAATGCACAGATGACCATTTCTATTTAAATAAAATACGTAATTCGAGCACTCTCGAATTTTGCACAAATACCTACATCAACACAGAGACTCGTATATGAGAAAAGATTTGGACGACCTTGTTTGCTGAGATCAAGCCGCAGAAATCAGCAGCTTCTCTGTACTAGTACGGAGTGAATCTTGGATGACAATTACTCGTTAACAAAAGATTTTCCTCATTATGCCATGTACTCGTCACTATGCACCACGCAACTGTTCTAGTCAAATTTTGCATTGCAAATCTTTCTAAAAACATTCAGATCCAAGGAAAAAATACAGTCACTCAATCAAAGTTTTTACCCATTTACAGACCAATTAATTCGAGGTCAACGCTTTTAGTCTGAAATTGAGTAAATTTTTTCGCGTAATTTTGAACAGAAAGTTCATGTTAATAAGACATTTTTTTATTTTTGAGTGAATGAAAATTTCAATTCAAGTGAGTCTTATCCAATTGCGTTACACTAACTACTGTAACCGTCCGAAGTGAGTAGTGCTTGTCAGGAAGTGACCAAACTCAATCGAAAATCGTAATTGGACATTTGCGCAGACTAGTACATTAAGGTCCTCAAAGCGCAGATCGCCGCAGTGAGGTGTGCGCGAGAGAGCAGATCGCCGCAGTGAGGTGTGCGCGAGAGAGCAGATCGCTGCAGTGAGGTGTGCGCGAGAGAGCAGATCGCCGCAGTG
>JACJUY010001005.1:42468-71926 GCA_014220935.1 Platorchestia sp. MABIK | reverse complement strand
TGTACGCCATCATCTCGCTGTCTTCTGTACGCAGTCATCTCGCTGTCTTGTACGCCGTCATCTCGCTGTCTTGTACGCCGTCATCTCGCTGTCTTGTACGCCGTCATCTCGCTGTCTTGTAGCTTATTTAGTGAGTGTTCCGTAACTCTTTTTCTTGTTTAGGTTTGTGTTCTGTAATTCAACATGGCGAATACAACCGCAAGTACCAGTGTTACCCTGAGTGCTGCAAGTGAGCCTTGCTCATCGGTGTAAAAGTCATATTTAATTCACAGCAGTGTTACGCATAAGTATTGCTCCTCATGATTATTTCAATTTCATACCACTTTTTTGACATATAGTTGAGGAATGTCAATAAGTAACAACTTATCCCTATTACTTGCTAACACTATTTTGCGAAGTAACCTACCAGTTTGACTCATGCATTTTAAATTAATAGCCTACTAATTGATAATAAAACCTATTTGAATTGAAGATTACAATCAGTAACGATTTTGACCTGAAATTGTTTCCACCTTTATGGACTACGGCTTAAAAAAATCTCAATGACGGAAACGAAAAAACAAAGAATAGAAATAAAAAATAAACGAATAGAAATAAACAGATGACAACGGGTAGAAATAAAAAGACAACAACGAGTTGAACGAGTAGAAGATTTCAAGAAGAAGATTACAACGATGGTAAATCCTCACAGTAGAGATTACTAGCTAGGAAAACTTGTCTAGGCTACTTGCGAAGAATATGACTGAAGCTCTGGTCTGTCTGCTCTCGGTTTTGTTGTCAACATTCTTGTCGGTGTTGCCTCATGTGAGGGGCAGCGTAGGTGAGGGGCAGTATTTGTCTCTCTTGTCAGTGTTGCCTCAGGTAATTGGGCAGTGTTTGTCTCTCTCGTCAGTGTTGCCTCACGTGAGGAGCAGTGTTTGTCTCTCTCGTCAGTGTTTCCTCAGGTGAGGGGCAGTGTTTGTCTCTCTCGTCAGTGTTGCCTCACGTGAGGGGCAGTGTTTGTCTCTCTCGTCAGTATTGCCTCACGTGAGGGGCAGTGTTTGTCTCTCTCGTCAGTATTGCCTCACGTGAGGGGCAGTGTTTGTCTCTCTCGTCAGTATTGTATCAGGTGAGAGGCAGTGTTTGTCTATCTCGTCAGTATTGTATCAGGTGAGAGGCAGTGTTTGTCTCTCTCGTCAGTGTTGCCTCAGGTGAGAGGCAGTGTTGGTGTCAGTGTTGTCATCTGTGTCAGTGCAGCTCTCAGTGTTGCATTGCTAGCATCGCTGCCATCGGCTTAGACTTCAGCGTTGCCACTAACTTTGCCATCATCGTTGAAAAAAGTGTTACCGTCAGTGTTGCCATCAGTATTGTCTTCAGAGTTGCAACCAACCTACCCGACGGTGTTGTCACCAATCATTGCCACCACAGCGTTGCTACTTCCACGTTGCCACTACCAGCCTTTCCACCACAGTGTTGCCACCACCAGCGTTGCTACTACCACGTTGCCACAACCAGCCTTGTCACCACAGCGTTGCAACAACCGCGTTACCACCACTGCGTTGCCACCAACGCGTTGCCATCACCGCATTGCCACCAACGCGTTGCTACCACCAGCATTGCCACCACCTGCGCTGCCACCACCTGCGTTGCCACCGAGCGGCAGCAGATATAGCAATTTTACGCCACGACCTGCCGCTGCCGCGCTCATTAGCCCCTGATGGCTGTAATAAAGCTGGGCCGCTTTGTCCCTGCAGCTGCTGGTCCAGCTGTTGTGCTACAGCTGCTGTTACGACTGTTGTGCCGCAGCTGCTGTTACGGCTGTTGTGCCGCAGCTGCTGCTGTTACGGCTGTTGTGCCACAGCTGCTGCTGTTACGGCTGTTGTGCCGCAGCTGCTGCTGTTACGGCTGTTGTGCCACAGCTGCTGCTGTTACGGCTGTTGTGCCACAGCTGTTCTGGCTCGACTGCTGTTCTTGCAGCTGCGCTGTTACGGTTGTTGTGCCGCAGCTGTTCTGGGTCGGCTGTCGAGCCTCGGCTGGGGCTTGCGCCATTTGTACCACAGCTGTGAAATTTTAAAATTTGAAACATCTGTTTCTCGTTAACTGTTGTGCCGCAGTTTTTTCTGGGCGGTTTTTGTGCTACAGCTGTTCTCATTCAGCTGTTGTGCTGCAGCTGTTGGTGAACTACTGTTTCTCCACAGCTGCTGTTTTATATACATTTGTTGTACCACATCTGATGATGAAAATCATATTCCTATCTTTCAATCATATTCAAGCGTTCAACTCCCTTGAAACAGTCCTAATTACGAGGAAAATTTAGTAGCATAGCGCCGCAATTTCGTCCCAAGAATGCAATCGGAAGTGGCCCAATCATGTCGCCCTACATGACAAATAGTTTACGTAAAAATGTGCTGATCGTTTCATAACTGCATCAAGATTAACCTGTACCTAGCAAACTTGCTGCATCTGTGTTGTCATGTGTGGTGACTGAGGTGGCTTGACGTTGACTACTGCACCGATTGCAGCAAAGCGGTTCTAAGCCCTTTGATTGCAGACCAAGTTGTCTAATATCAGTATATGAAGGTGTACAGGTCAAACAGTTCAATGAAAGTCTATTTGACATGAGACATCGGATGCGATAGAACCATGCACAACGGACTAATCGCAAATCCAGCCTCATTCTGATACACAGTGGCATGTGAGGCAAATACGTCATTAATTCATGTATAAGTTATACGTTTTTGAATTTGTCGCTTATTTCAGCTAAAAATACGCATACAGCATTTATCATTAGTTCCGACTATTTGGGAGTTTATTTTACTTCACTGTTACGTTAGGAAATTCAGGCCACAAAATTATGAAATTCGCCACGAAATTAGGAAATTCAAATTATGATATTAAGAAATACTGAGGAAAAGAGGGTTAGAAGTGAAAGGTTCGGGGGTACATAGCAGTGCCGTTTATTTGCCATCCTTGAAGCTTGAACATTGATATTGTATAGGGACTTTTGCGCTTGCAAATCAAACTCCACAGCCTACGCGAGCAATTGTTTAGGTAATAAACCCAAAGAAGAAGAAGGAAAAATGGAAAAATCATTTATTACCAAAAAACTTGATAAATGAAAATGCACTACAACACATTGAATTTTGAAAATTTCTTAACACAAAGGTCCTTAACTGTCAGACAAGCCAAACGTTTCGCACTAACAGACTAATCATGTAGGGGGCTAATTGGCGCGTCGGGGGCTAATTATGTTATTGAGAGAAATGATTGAAATATCAAATCGTGGATATTTTGCACACAAAGACAACTTGGTGACTTGATGGCGCTTGCTGGCATATATTTGAGAAACGATGATTTCAAAACGTCCTATGCACGTGGTATGCTGCAGTTACATTTGACCCAGAGATTTTTATCCACTCATTGACAAAGATCTTTGTCCAACGTGAGCCATAGCGTACCATTTTTATAATGAATTTTGGGTACACATTACTACATCATAAGGATTCATCAAATATTTTTAACCCCTTAGCAGTAGGGCAACCTTTCAAATCCATGATTAAATTGTTCGATTAAGGCAAGGATTCCATGTCCCTTCGCAATGGTTTTTATCAAAACGCAAAGCTTCTCTGTGTGAGCGCCTGCCCGAACAGATAACTTTGACTTTATGGAAAGAGCTGTTTCTTAGTCAAACGTTATGGATTCCTTCACGAGGTTGACCACCATTACAAGAAAGAAAGAAAAGAAAAAGAGTTTATCTTCAACAAAGTTGATTCATAAAATGTGTAACATTGGCTTTAAAACATCTTAATATTGAGATCCTTAGGTGATAATCGCACATGGAAATCGTAATACCAATATCAATTATTGTTGAAATAAATGATTGAGAGAAAAACACGAAAAAATGCATTCAAATATCTTAACATTAAAATCCTTAGTTGATTCCCTCACTGGTATCGTAATCCCTATGGCAATTGTCGAAACAAATGATTGAGAGACAAGCACGAAAAAATGCGTTCCCTTCGTTTCGTTAATCTAATTTTGAAAATGCATACAAATACAAATAACTGAGAAAACATAATCCTAACGACGCATTGTTTAAAACACTCGCGTTAGTGCGCATTTATATTGAAATACGAGCATACGAGCATAGGAACAAACTAGTGATATGAGGCATTAATATTGAAAGTAAGATGGACAGATTTAAATTATTCTATGCCTAAGACTATGAGGTCAACAATCGGAAAACTTTTTTCGTTCCTACGTTTCGACTAGAATAAGGTACGTCATCTTATGGATTTAACAGTAACCACCGCAGAAACTAATGACTGCACAAGCTAGCCCCGCTCGGCGAGAAAAAGTAAGATATAATGTAGGAACCAAGCAGGGATTTGGTAATACATAAAAATGGGAAATTTCTAACAGCATGATTAAACAGCCAAAGCATGGTCGTATGTTTTTTAAGTGACCAGCTAGTTGTAGCATACTGTATAGTGTTATATAAGTCGCTATTCGATTCTAAACATAATAGTCCTGAACATTTCAAAATGACCCCTTTCGCATTATGGGCGTTTCATCCCGCATCCCGTTTAAAATAATCGTATTTGCGAAGAATTTTTCCAAGAGATAATTCAATTTTCGATCTTAGAAAAATTCTGCACATTAGGTAGAATTTCACTTATAGTAGAAATATCATGTTTGGTTAATAATCACGTTCAGTAGAGGAGAGAATGAAATATTTTACACAATTCTCTTAAGCAAGAACTTATAATTCATGATTACGTTTAGGGAGGTGAAAAGATATGGGAGATTGCATCACGCACATTGCCCTCATCCGACCACAACGTGGGCTTGCTCGGACGTTGCGCGGCAGCTACTCAGGTGCTGCAGGACGCGCTGATGTGCCTGTATGATGCTGTGGGCGGTGTGTGGGCACTGCATGCGGGGCCACTGCACACTGCACACCTCATCTGCTGTGCCTGTGTGATGATGCGGGTTGTGTGTGGGCACTGCATGCGGGGCCACTGCACACTGCGCACCTCGGCTGCTGCGCCTGTATGGTGCTGCAGGCGGTGTGTGGGCACTGCAGTGGCAGCAGGAGTAGAGCTACTGGAACATCCTGGAACCTGCAGTGATAGCAGAGTCCAAAGTTAAGATTTCTTGGAATGAGTAAGCTGTGTTTCACCGAAAACTCTTCTCAAAATGTGAATTTATGGAACTAAATTATAACACTTCCATGATTCTGCAAACATGCAGAATATGGCATCAGAGACGGTCAATAATGTAGCGCATTTATTTCACTTGTTTATATTTGTACTTCGTAAATTTTGTTTCTATCTCCATGCTGTTTTGCTAGGTTTATTTGTTTTATTCAATATATATGTGTTTCATTTCATTATTTTTTGCGCTCTTCTTAGAATTAAATTCTTCCAATATATAAAAAGTTGTCGTTATTAACTCATTTCAGTCACACAATCTTATTAATATATCTATTTGTCATCCTCTGTTTACCCTTTTCATTTTCCCTTCGTTATCTCTGTATCCTTTCGTGGAAGGATTAAATTTCTCATTCAGACCTGTCGAGTTTACATACCAACATTGTAATTACTAGACCTCACTGAAGGCCTAGTAATTCCAACATGACGTCTTCCAATCTTCCCTGATGTCCATCTACAATCTGCAAGGCTTATCTCAACATACGTCGAGAAATCTCATCACTCCAGAATCCGCTTGTAGACTCCAAGATTTATTTCGAAGTACGTCTACCGATCCTATTAAACTGTAATTTATCTTCATCTTCCTAAACACATTCCAATGTACAACCATCAACCCTATGATTCCTGAGCGCACTCCCACCATCCAGGAAACATCCAGCTATCCCGTCATCCTGGAGTCCAATTCCACCCTGCACAACCCACCCCGAAGTTCATCCAGCAATCCTCTCATCACGGAGTTCATCTGGCGTTTCCAGCACACATCTCGAGGTACGTCTAGCAATCATATCACCCCGGCCTGAGCGTTGAGCCTCCCAAAACACATCCCGCGGGATGCCCTGCTGTCGTAATGCTCCTAACTTATTCCCGGCGTCCAGGCGTGGCTCATCATCAATGCAACGCGAGGCGCTGAAGCTGTCGCTGCCGCCGCCCCTCGCTGGCCGTCGCATTAAACTTGCGACGCTCAAGAGAAATGCGTCAAATTTGCTTCATTGAGCAAAACCTCGAGCCGTAGTTTTCACGAGTGGTAAACTAGCCTTGTTACTCGTATTTAGGGGCCCAAAATACTGAAGGCGCGCTCTTTATGTGCATGTAATTGGTTGCTGCTTGCTGCAGAAACACGCTTTGAACTTTGAAATTCACTCGCGCTGCAACTATGCAGGCATTTCATGCTAGATTTTCTGACGTAATGAAGGGTTTAAATTTTAAAAACCCTGTTTTCCCACTTACAGCTGATTATAGATATATACAACCATTTAACTTTTACTAAGTTTACGAAAGTCCTGAGAATTTAGGATCATGTTTTCACAATTGCATTGTACTGTCTAGGTGATAGTATCTAAGTTGTTTTGTAACATTTGAGAGATATTGCTAAGTATCAATTGGAAATTGTTTCCTGTTAGATTTGAGTTGTATTGGAATAAAAACGAATAACATCAGAAAATATCTTTGCGGCTCACTGGTTGCTTCGGTCAAGCGAGTTTCTGTAAAATTCATTTTATCTCAGTTTCGTAGCTGTTTTCAATCGCATTTTTTCCCGTAATACTACCAGCATACTCGTATAACTGCAGTAAAACATTATTCTCATAATAAATTGAATGATCCATTTGTTAGCAAAACTGTTTTTACGAATGAGATCAACTTTCCCTTATTGTACTTCAACACTCGGCAAATTTTCCTTATTTTGAGCAGTAAGAACATGAGAAATCGGGCGTCTAGTTTCACTTACCGCACTCCAAGTGCATAAAGTTGGCTACCATCCCTTCCGCAGAGGTGAGTTTCATTCATATTCCAGAGACACGCGAAGTGTGCTCCAGCGCAGCCCCTTCCATTTTGTCGGATGTTCCAGACCTGCTTGAGTAATGTTGTAGGAAGCTGCTAGCTCGCCTGGGAAGCACGCTCTGCAATGTTAGCTCTATTGCCTTGAGATGTTGTGTGGAATATCACTACAATGCTGGAATATGGTTCCTAATGGCTTCTGGAACACGTCAGACATGTTCTGACGCCGTCACAGCCCGGGAAACGTTGAGACAATGTCACTGGATATTGGGGCGGAGATGGGCCTCCAAATGCGACTCGAAATGTATTCAGAAATTTGACTGTTGGAAATGGTGACAGTTATATGTGGCAAGAAATGTGACAGTGGGTATTCCGTAATAGAAAACGGCTTGGAAATTTCAATAGCTTTGACATATTGTAATCACTGTACGAGAATATCTCCTCTTTGCAAAGTTTTCAGAGTTTTAACGCAAACCCAACGTCCTTCCATTGATCACCGATGATTTTCCCTTATTCCATTCCAGAAAAAACTATGCCGAGTTAACAGAATCATCTGGTCGATCGTACGCTTGTGAACTATCGATGAAGAAGGGCAGTCATGAACGTATGAAACAACAATGACAACTAAATTGGTAATACAGGAAATTTTTTTTCAGACTAACGTGAAAAAAGAAGAATTTCTCTTTTTATGTTCGTCACTCTATTACTTTCGATCTATGAATTAAGTTTGGCCGTATTTTTTCAGTTATGTCGAAGACTATCAATTTACAGCTAAGAGCTTGAATCTTTTTGTGTGAAGTAACAACTCTTTAGTTAATGAATATGAACTGACATTCAGCGAACAGATCAAGCCTTCTACTTGCAGTCAATCAATATTTTCACAAAAGCTGCCAATACAATGCGAACAATGTGTTTTGGCTTTCCTTCCGAGTTTTTGGTCTCAGTTTTAGTTTCAGCTTCATCATACACACAGGTGAAAATAGTTTGTTACAGAAACTACGCAGTACTTCATGCAAATCTAAGATTCCCTAAAAAGTAAACTTTAGCTAATGGTGTCAACGTTATCATTCATTTAATTATTGAAATGAATCTCATATGAAGAGAATGCATCAGTGACCTAATGCTCGTATTTCAGGAAAACAAAAAATCCAAATTCCAGTTCTTAAAATACAACTACTGGCCGTATTAATTTCCCTTCAAGTATTTTTCTCAATTCTTGATAAAAATATATCATACGAACAGTTTTCAGATCGTACATTGATTGAACTTAGTTAACGTGTAAGAGTACAAGCTACACGTTGCATTGTAGGTCGTTCATCAGGAGCTTTCAGTTCAAAATAACAAAGCTTTTCAGTCCCTCATGATGTAAAAATACGTGAAGCTAGAACCCATGTAAAATTAACGGAGTCATTGTTCTGGCACAGCCAAGGTGACCTTGAATTATAGCAAATACATGATAACCTATCCCAAAAACCTTCACCAACGAAACTATGAAGCTGAATCATCATCTAGAAGAACTTTTCGCAGAGGGAAAAAATTCACTATACAAATTTTGAAGAATAACACTTCAGGTGAACAGGCTTCCATGAATTCCTCGTTTTTCCATTACATGATGACAGAACGTCAAACAGAATCAAAGTGCGGAATCAATGTTCCCAAAGTTCGAAACCAAGAAACATTTCTTGAAGCTGACGATCTCGAACACCCAGTCATGACGACAATTGTCACTCTAAACTAAAAACTCGAGATCAAAAACATTCCAAAAGACTATCAAGTTTTGATATCATCTCCCAAATGTACATTTCACATTGCATTTCATCACGTGTCAACACAAACCATTGAGTCTTTGAGTCAGGCAAAAAGTAGAATTTTTCGTGCACGAAGGGCTTTCAAAAATATAGCTCCAGCACCAGCGGCCTTGTCTAATTTTACGTTACTCCCAATATGGAGGTAAAATTTTTGGTCTCAAAAATGAAGGCAATTTTACAACTACATTCTGTCAGTTTATTACTTGTGAGAATATAAATTTCAATAAAATTCGGGTTACTCTCAAACATGACGCTGTATGCGTCAGTAGAAAGTGCAATTTTTGGAGCCGCTTCGCTTGAATGCTTCATACAAAGAAGTCTACCTGGTAGCGACAATGAAAATTTCTCGAATGCAATAATAACTTCCGAAATTCCAAGAATTTCATAAATGAACCTCGTCCCAGCATTCCAGACCAAACCGGGCCTGCGCATGCGAATTTCTTTGCAGTCACCTTGGAAAAGAATGAAGAAATAAAAGGTTCTTATTTTCGTGAGCTGGCTGTCGAGGTTTATTTCTTGAATAGAGTTAAAAGGACACTAGTGCTTTAATAAAGCAAAGTCTCTTGTTTTCTTACACAGTTTATCTCTCGCACGTTATCTTGCAGTCAAAATCAATCCTTGCTTCCCTTGAAATTTGTTATTCTTGAAGACTGACCTCATATGATGATTATTAGTTTTGAAATAAATTATTAACTTTACGCTTCATTATCATAAACTAAGAAATCATACCTAAGCCCAATTTTCAAAGCTTCTGGCACATTTTTGCATTCACGCGACGAGATGTACGCCTGAACTTTCTCACTGGCATTTCAAACGCACGGGGAAGCTCAAATGGGATAAGCGGGGATAAGCAATCTGCAAACCCTGTGAAATTTTATTGCGTTATTTCTAAAGAAGATGGCAACTTAAATTGAGCAATTATAAATAATATGTTTGGATGTCTGAAAAAAATCATCTGTATTATCTTTTTGATTTTTTTAGTAACATTTTTCGTAAGGAACTGAAAAATAAACCTACGAGTCCTCGAGTTCGATTTCACTGTGTATTATGACAGATTTTAGAGGGAGATGTCAGGTTACCAGAAATAATTAATCTGAGATTGGCTCTGCCTACACGACCTGAAGGCGTCATTAGTTTTTCCAATAATTCGCTGTAGAGTTCCTACTTGTGCTCGTAAAATTCATTGTTCGACGAACACTTGTAAGCCTTCTAAATAATATTTATTTTCGCTAGAAGTCAACTAATTTTTTTTGGCATGTGTTTAATACGAAACTAATTAAATCACAGATGATTTTTCTCCTTACATCTAGTGGTAGAATGAAAAGTATAATCAACACGGGAGAAGAAGCTTTTCATGAGCATGGATTTTGTAACACAATGATTCCGACATCTGAATGCTGAAACGGGAAAGCCAAACACAAATATACAAAACCTATTCTATTTACCTCATCACCATCTTCCGGACATTGAATCTTCTTAGCTACCCCATGATTTACACACATTACTGACAAAACTTTTAACATTATTCTTTACTCCTACCCATTTTCAATCAATTCATTTCCGTTCCTATTCCATCTTCTCATTCTCTTTTCAACCCTCAAATTCCTTGTTTCTTCTCGGTCTCATGGCCATTCTATAACGCAAGGCTTGCTTTGAGCTGTCTACTTCGCTGCGCATATCGCGCCGTCGCTGCAAATTGCGCTCTAGGGGCTGATGAAGACCCTCTGTGGTGCTCAATTGAAACACAAAAGCACCTTCATTACCCAGTCTGCTCACCCATTCCACCTTGAGCATCACCCTGGCCATGCATGCTGCTCACAGAGAATTACACCTAGAATTCTCAACGAGTTTTAGTTCGTGAAAAAACTTGGTGCATGCTCTATTTATTGGGTGATGAATTTCGTTGTTACGCAGGAATTATTTCGAGTTGCTAGTTTATCAATTGAAAATCTGCTCTTAGAAGTTTTGTTTTGAAAACGTTATATTGCACTTACAGTGTACTGGGCACCAAAATGTGAAACTTGAAAACTGGCTTCTGATCTCTCTCACAAATATGATACTCTGATCCTCTCTGTCATTTAAAAGCCTTTTATTAAAAAATGGCTGACACTATGTTTTAGGTATAAGTTATGAAGTTAAAAATGCAATTCTTTTCTAGTGTTAAAAAATTAAGTTTCTATACGCGTTTATGTTTCACAACAAATGTTTATTCAAGGTTTTTGCTCCGCCTTTTTAAAATTCTCCTTTCTCTCCTAATAATTTCACGTTAAAAACTTGTCACCTCTGTCATCAGAATTTTCCATATATGATTTTGTCCGTATCAACTGTTGCATTTTATAATCTTCTGCAAACTGTAATTACAGTGATTAAAGTTTCATTTTTCATTCACTTTGAAGTGCGATGAAAATTATTATCTTATATCAACAACTCTCTATCTTAAGTCCCTTTTTAGCATTTTACAGAATTTGTAAGTGAATCTGTGTGTTCCATTGCTTAAAGCGACTAAATATCCAACATCTAAGTCCTTTCACATTCAGTTACTGTGCTCTCACACAATCCAAAAGTTCAGTACACGGTAGTCCAGAATAGCATTAACGTCAAATCGGCATGCAACCAATGAAGATTCAAGTTACCCATTAAATCCTGATAATTTTTATCCTTCCAGTCTGCATATTGGTGCTGTTCCAGAACTACGTCCAGTAATTCATCGCAGCATGCCGGACGCCTTACAACAGAGTCTGCAACAATTTTCATAGATGATTTTCAACCCGTGCGATACGGCAGTCTCAACCCGTGCCATTTGCAGGGCACAGAACACAGCGCTACCAGGCCCTGCGAGTGATCTATCTGCACGCTAATTGCCGAGTCTGTAGCGCTTGTATTTCGGCATTAAAAGCACTGAAAAACGGCAGGGTTTTATGGATACTCTCCGTGTACACGCTGAATTGAATGCGTAACACCTCAAAATACGGCGCTTTTTGTGTACGCCTGACACACGCGGTGTTGATTTTGATGAGGGCTCCAGACATGGTCGTAATTGAATGTTTGCTGGCGAACTGAAATGGGAAACTCGGCATCGACGTTGAAACTCTGGACGAAATTTGAAGGAAGGCGAGTTTTTCCTTGCATATCACAAGCTTGTATTTGCATACCAGTCAGAAGCTTGACTGGATGGAAGTATTTTAAGTTATTTTAATCAATCTCCTTCATTTTATAACGTTGCTGCAGTGAATCATAATGAAGAATTTATATTCACTCGAACTATTTTTAACCGCTGTATTTTGGAAGCACTGTATTCTATCAGTAGAATTTGGAAAAAAATAGATACACCCTGTATTGAATATGCAAGACAGTATTGGCAAGAAATTCTTCATTGATTCTCCGCATTATGACTTGCAAACACTAAAAAACAAGGAAAGTATCTTTCAAAGGAATTTCATTCCACAGTCATCCAGTTTTCAAAATGTTTAAGAGTTATTAGAAAAAAGCTGTTCACTTTAAATGAGGACTACGATGCTCTTGCTTGGCCTGCGACATGCAGAGCGCTCTTTGAGAATGTAACAAGGTGTCGTTGAAATGAAATATTTCGAACTCATTTTCAGAGCAGTGAAATTCTAAGCTCAAATCTGAATAATTTAGGAGGGATGTAACGAAATATTTCGAACTCTTTTTTCCAGAGCAGTAAAATTCTATGCTCAAATCCTATTCATTTCTGAGTTTTTTAGGAACGATGCAACGAATCGGCCAGAATCGCTGGTAGTTCAGTGCAGTGAAGCTAACATAATCTCTCTCGCAGCGTATGCTTCGTGCAACTACTATAAGTGTCAGTTCGGTGCTAGTTAGTGGAGTTCACCGGTAGAATCACAATGTCAACGCAGTCGAGGTGCTATGCAGGGTGTCCACAAAAAATGTGTCTACTGACCGATATTTGGTACCGGATACTATGAACAGTTAAATTCCGGTGTCAGAGATGCACAAATCTGTAAAAAAATGTATCTGTGGATACAATTTTGACAGCGTTAGTATCTACAGCGTTGGTATCTAATGGGCTGAGAATAAAGCCAAAATCATACCAAATAGACCAAATAATAAATCTATACCATAATAAGAACGTTTTCTGTCTTTCTGTCTGTCTGTCCGAAGCCAGCCGTGTGTGACGGGCGTATCTGCGATACAAGCTTCACTAACTCCACAATTTCTAGTGTATTAATCTATAAGATTCGAGTAGGAATAAATATCACGTGAATAATTCTTAGGAAATTGCAATGTGTGTCATGTGCTTTGTTGAATTTAGTTTTACATTTTTGACGGGCCGTGTGCGCTCGGACTCATCAACTCTCGAGAGATTGGATTTTTTTTTCTTATGGCCTTTCTTCCCCCTCAGGGGGATACAACTATTGTATCTATGGGAATTGGCGCTCCCAGGGGGACTATGTGAGGACCCGAGCTAAAGGTTAGGTAGGCTTTCTTTTTGTTGCAGTAGAATAGGATTTTGTTTTGTTACGGACCACCCTTTTTTCGGTTCACTGCTGTCCTGTTTTTCAACACCTACTACTTCCTTCTTCAACTTTGATCTTGTTTCATGATCTTCTTTCCCAACTTACTGTTTCTATGCCCTTTCTGCATAGATTCCGCGTTTCCTTAACTCCATACTAAATGGTGCCTTCCTCCTTCCTCTCTTTGGATCGCATTTGTTGCTGCGGGTAGGGAGGCTAAAACTCATGACTAAACTGAAACTATGGCGTTTCTTTCATTTCGCCTTCTTTTTTATTTCAAATAAAGGGGGGTGAACTAGCTTTTATAATGTTCTATGATAGGTGTAGATTTCTAGCTAGACGAATATTGTAATGAGTTACCCAATTATCTTATGATACTGTATACAGAAACAAAGTGATAACGATGAAAAATGATAGTAATAATTTGCATTTAAGCGTTCCGACAGTTGATTTT
Source organism: Platorchestia sp. MABIK (assembly GCA_014220935.1). Taxonomy (NCBI): domain Eukaryota; kingdom Metazoa; phylum Arthropoda; class Malacostraca; order Amphipoda; family Talitridae; genus Platorchestia; species Platorchestia sp. MABIK. The sequence continues at coordinate 58,200 of JACJUY010001005.1, read as the reverse complement.
GTTGTAGAGTTCTGAAATAGCTACCAAAAAATGATATTCTGAAACTAAAACATAATTATTTGTTGTTTTGCTGATAATATCTTCATAAACCCAGTTACTTATTTTTATCCAAACAGTTAAAATTTTGTAATAAAACGAAGTCGTTCCTTGCCATCTTTAAGGTGAGGCAAGCACTCGTAGTCAAGTGCTACGTATTCTCAAGCCGAACGTAACTTTCCAAAATCCACCGTTTAGGACTACGTAAATATTCAAACTAACAGTGAACAATGATAACGCTAAATGTAAAACCAAGTAGACTTTACCTCAATACCAAACTCACCGTATCATCCGGAAGATTTTAATACTGTATTAAGGCTGAAAATTTCTATCATGGTAAAAATCTAAGTTGAATTCGTCTTCCAATAATACATAATGTCAAAGCTGGATGGTCCCTCCGCATATTATAATTTTATTGTTTGGAAGAGTCCTTGAATGGTCACAGTATAATAGCTTGATATAATTGATATAAATTTCGAGACTTTGTAGATTCTCTGGTGCATAAGTGCACTTCAAGCGTAACAAATTAAGTCGATAATTTCATTTTATAGCTTTAAGTTATTCGTAAAATGTTGCCTCCTATTTTCTCCCGATCACTCAAATTCCATTTGAGATCCTTCAGAATGAATTCAATCATCGTAATGTTTTAAATGCAAAACTTTGCTCTGAATACGTGGTGTTTAGGTATTCATTTTGCAGAATGTAGCTAGGGAGAGGACCTAATTACGACGCAATGTAACATGTTACAAGCGTACTGCTTATTAATATGGTCGTAAAGGGGAATTATTATCAAGCTAATGATATCTCCTCCTTGAGACAAGTGCTCGCTGTTATTTATTTTGCGCATTTTTAGCTCAGGCGAATTTCAAAACAGCAAACGAAAGCTGTCACCATTCATTGCCACCTAATTCTACCCAAAAGCTTCTTACGTTATTTACAAAATTCTTAATTACAGACTCGCTTGCTGACTCTTACAATCAGCTATAAGCTTACATAGTACTTTTAACTAAGAAAAGCGTCATTATGCCCCCGCAACAAAATTGGCATAGGTTGACACGCAAGACATGCTCGCCTTCCCGTCCCTTTATAAGTATGTACAAGCATCCCACTCAAGTACTTCTTCAGCTCGCAACTTAAGTACCCGATGCTTAGAAAGACTATGGAAGGACATTCATCAAAGTACTGTAAAGTTTTCAATTGAAGTTCACAAAGTATTCAATTGATTTGTTGCTGATTTTTTGCGTAGGAATGAGTTTCTGAGAACTTTGGCCCCTTTTGCATCGAAGTCTTGCATGACTTTGATGCATTGTGAACTCCATCGACACAACGCCGGAAGTCCAAGAAAACCATCAAAGCGTTCTCCCTCGATCTGAACCCCTTCCTGTATTCTTTTTTATTGTGAACAGAACAATATATTGCAGTGCACTGTAGATTGAAATATTTCGTTAGTGGGACTCGATGCATCTAACTTGCATTGTCTTCCCGGTGCATTTCATCGCTGGTACTGAATATATTTATAGAACATTGCACTTGAAAACTTAGATATATAGATTTTTCATCTGTTTTAGATATTTGTTAGTGATGATCGTTTTGAAGCTGATCAATTTTCTTCCCATGTGGGGAACAGTTACAATTCTTTAAAAATCTAGTTCGCCTGTTTCTTCAGTTGCGCAACAATTGTGAAGGTTGTGTTATGAATTTGTCATGTGCGAGGAATTATTTAGTATTTACATATTTGCGGCATTTACCTTCATTTCAATTTAGTATTCACAAATCACCGATTAATGCGATGAAATATTCATTAATCACTGAAATTTTTTTAGGGGGCGGATTGATGGTTTGTTGCGTGAATCCTTCATATTTCAAATAATCCATCAAATTTTTTCTCTAACGAATAAGGGTCAATATTATTGCAACAAAGTAAATTGTGAAGTCCCTGCGTGGACGTCGAAAACCATTCTTTTTCCGTTGCTCATAGGAGAGTAGGTATGAAGATAAGAGTCACCATGATCGAACGATATTTCCCGATTGAGCTTCTTAACATTTTCTATTTTCAGTGTTACGACAGTATTAACAAAAGTGTCAAGCGTGATTTCATATTCGTCAGCATTGCATTCAAAGCCGTGAAAATGAAATTCTGGCTCTCTATCAATCGATGTGTGGGACTGATTAACTTCATCCGGAAACTCCCTCAAAAATCCCGATGAATCGGAATCAAAGGACTTGCTCCCAGCGTTTTACAACTCACATCACAACCTTTAACAACAACAATGTACCATTGCGCAACATTATAACCCGTTTCACTACAATATTACTTTATTACAATACAGTGTTGCAACCCGCATTTAAATAAGGTCAAAATAATGTAAGTGAAGTCATCATTAATTGTGATTTCTAGCCCATTGCGAATGAATTACACAAAAATGAGCAAGCTGTGTCGGAATATTGAAATTGAAGATAGCACCCAATTCTCTAAAGAGCTTTTGGACCTAACGATGTAGTCCCTGTTTTCATCACACTTTTCCTCATCTTGATTGGTATTTTTCATGCACCCTGTTTGTTCTATGTAACGATCTTAACGAACTGATTTCCGAACTGAGTAAATTTACTAACATTTTTATACTATACTATTTACTACACATTTTATAACTTTTTTTACACATAAACACTTTTTTATGCAAAAGCATTTATTAACTCCAAAGGAAGGAAAAGCCTACCACCTCAATCGGACAGACGCTGGATTTTTAAACAGTTTTGTTGAAGGGTGATAATCCAAGTCGGCGTAGAAAACTTACTCTACCCGCTACGACGGAAATTGTTCGAAAATCCTCTTCTGGCAGACTACTGATTATTTTCTGTGCCCCCATTGCATCCCCTTCCCTCTCTCCTTGAGGCTCCCTCCCACTTGTTGCTCTCCAATGATGCTTTTTAGAAACTTTTTGACCATTGCTCCGAGTTGGCTCGAAAAATAAGCTTAATAGATTGAGCTCCAAATCGAGACCTGGACTTCAATGAGAGCCCAAATCCACGAGGTGTCATTTTTCCGTGCATTCCGAGGGCCTTATGTTTGAATTATAGATACCTTCATTGAGGGAATTGAATAAATTTATGCCAATTTTATCATAAGCTAGCCGTTTTCCGTGGTGCTGATGACATGTATTGTTGGAGTAATGGCTGAAGAGGGGAAAATTACGGGGAATTAATTGAAACGGTCAAGTTTTGATTACTCTGTGATGCTTATGTCAACAAAACTGTAAAAACTATAATGAAATTTGGGTAAATATTTGAGGCTGAATTCTTTATTTTGGCCATTTTAGTTGGTGAAATTGTCGTAGTATGCACGAACATTCAAAGGCATTAATTGGAAACGAAGTATTTCATTCAAGTCACGATTCCGACCGCCAGTGTCCAGGCTTAACTTCTGTTGAGCTCTCAGGCTTTCAAATTTTCAGTTGCAGGCTTTTAGATCCAATGCCTTTCTGAAGCCGACTTTTGATCCTGGTCATTCGTGAAGTGAATATTGGCTGCATATATTCTGTGGAAGAATTCTTTTGTTGTCCGATAAAGCTCGCTATTCCATTGTGTTTTTTGAACAATGATTATTTTCAAGTCGTGTTCTACTGAAACACTAACTCTCCAATTCGACAGAGAAACTAAATTTCACCGCAGAACTCAGACTGGTTTTCATTGACAAATTTGAAAAGAATTTCATGAAAGCTTTTCTCTAGAGTAGCTCCCGCATTTTTCTTTAGAAACAGTTGACAACTCTTCAGCTGAGATGAAATTCGGTAGTAGAACGAAATTTTAGGTTATGATTTCCTGTAACTGAAATGATTTGTTTAATTGAAATCGACACAATTCATTTTCAAACTTTTCAATTTCGCGATGTTTTTCAAATTCGTCACATGTTAAAATACGAAGATAATCACTTTCTATTTTTACTAAAAAGTACATTGCCTTGTATAGAACGACAATTATTGAATTTTAGCAATTGAGTGTTTTAGCGGTAAAAATGATAAGTGATTATCTACGCATTTTACAACGTGATGTAATCTATGCACTCATGAAGTTTCGCTGATTTCGCCTGCTCGCTTACTTCTTGAATTCCAGACTCGGCTTTCCGTAGTAATGAAGTGCAACATTTAATTTTTTCTTTTAACACCGGAATAGCACAGGACGAAATTTGATTCCATGCTTTCTGTGATAGCATGGGGCATAATCTAACACACTGCTGTCAGGGATGGAGCAAAATTAAAATCCCTGCTTTGATGATATCACCGGACAAAAATCAAAGTCTTACTTTCAGTAATAACAGTGCACCAAGTTTATAACTACCACAGGCTGTAGTATGGGAGTGATCTTTTACAAATATCCATATTCGAAGATCATTTACGAAAAATTAATCGAAGTAGGAAACCGATAAAACTGTTAACGGCTGGTCTGGTGAATTCATGAGCCTATGCTCTCCAGTATAGGACTGACTACTGCCAGGAATGTGCACTTATGACGCCTAATTTCTTGGTAGTAAATTCTTTCTCATCCAATTAGTGAAGCAATTGGAGCTATTTGAAAACGACACGCAAATGTCAAGTGACAGTCTAAATCAAGCATCAACGTACTTGATATCGAGTAACAGGAACGGCCTTATAATTTGATTATAAAGAAGTAGAGCTCTCACTAAAAAATTCTGAGCCCTCCGCTCAGAAGTAGAGCCCTCACACAGATCACACACGGTCACTATTACTAGCCAGGTATTGCATGAGCTTCTACCCCAATGCACGGCATGTCTGGCGGGTGCTGTTCTCACGATGTCAAATTAGACAATGCACTGTCAAGCTTCTCTCGTCTTATCGGCACGTAAGGGCATCATATCGCAGGCCTCAAATGTGCTCCAGTTCGCTGGATTGAAGTTTACTCTCGTACTTGAGATTGGTGGAGCTTCACCTTCCTGATGAACTTTGCCAGCCTTCCCTGCTGTGGGATGCACGGATATGTGGCTGATGGAATATGCTTCGTGCCTTCAGTAAACTTTGGAACATCTGCTTTCTCGGTTGAAATACACATAATGCTTTTAATGAAGCATTTATTGCAATTTCTCGTAAAAACTCTTCGATGAATATTTGCAACATGGGTAAATTTCTGCCCCTACATGGCGTTATTTCCTTAAAATTTGTGTATGTATTTGCAGTAATGCAAACTGCCGACTCCACAGTCAAATAAATCTGTGCTGTCGATGTGGTTTGGAGCTCAAGGGGCTTGGGAATCATTGATATTTTTCGAACTCTGGCCCACTGTCAAACTTTTTGGGGTCCAGAGATGTACATGAACATCGAGGTGAAGTGAGTCATTTTTTCCAAGATGAAGCACGTTCATTTATTCAAAAATTGAATCCTTTAGATTTTATGTATCATTTAAAAATAGTTGAAAATGCATTCCATGTGAATCTCAAGGCTAAGCACTTATGTTCGTTTGTTAGGAGAAAGAGCATAAATTCATAAGTTCAACTATTGTACACTCAGTAAATCTTTACGGCAATGCTTTCCTGACTCTCTGAACTCCTCGTATACTCCACTTATACCCTCAGACAGCGCCTTTCTTTCCCTCTCTCTCTCTCTCTCTCTCCTTCTCTCTAAGCCTTTGATTTCACTCCTTAATCAAATGTACATGAGTGATTTGTGTTTTTGCAGTTGATTATTTAAAACCATTTCGCTTTCTCGCAAAACCATTTACAAAAAGCATTTTATTTTAACAAGCACTGCTGATTTTCATCGCACTTGTAATCTTCCTAAAGTTCACTGGCCAGCGGCTCATTGCCGCTTTATTTCACCTTTTTAAATCAGTCAAAACAATCACTCTTTTCAGTGTTGAGCTCACTGCTTTATAGCTTTCTACTTCTGTACGCGCTGGAAAACTCACAAAAGCACTAACTTGTCCCTAAATCTATTAGTCTACGCCCTACTGCCTCTTCTTTCCTCCCATTTACGACGTTGCATGCGCGAAAAATGTGAAAATGGGGAACATCCCACTTCTAGTTTAGAGTGACTTTGCAGACAATCTTACTCCCAATCATCCATTGAATGAAGGAAAATGCATTTTCCAATTTGGAGGAGTGTGTTTCGGCCGGGGGGATTGATTAGGATTAATCCTTAATACCCTTTACCAAATTGCTCACCCTCGCGTCAGTTTGAATTTAGAAACAAAGCGCGTTTCAGATCCTTCGGAAAACCCTCCGCATATCAAACTGAACCTCGTTTTTATCCAGCCTCTTGAGTCTATCGAAGTCATCTACTCGATGCCAGAGTCATTTTTCAGGATCGACGCCTTGGTGTTTGAATCCATCGTCTGAGCGCACCCGTTTTTTCCGATTATTTCGAGGAGTCTTTGATGGTCGTCTCAATTACGACGGCCGTACGCCTTTGATCCTCTATTGCAAGACCCGCTCTGGAGCTGGCTGACGACTCTCTGAAAATCATTATGGGATTTTTGTCTCTCTCTGATTGTTCAAAGCAACGAGGTACAGTCTATACGCGTCTGCATGCAAGGGGAGAGGTGGTGCGTTTTGAATGACATATTGCAAGGTTTTGATTAAGAGTTCCAGAGACATGAAACATGCGATGTGTGTGCAAGATTTCATACAGTAATAGCGTATCATGGGGATTAAATGCTTCTAATCTCAGGGATGCTCGAGGTTGGGAAGATCCAAAAAATTGCTGTATGTCTTAACAGATAATTTCTGAATAATCACCCAAATTAAATGCTAGGAAAACTTCGAAATCAAAATCGTGATATATTTGAAAAATCGTACTTGTTCGTCAGCTTTGCATTCCGTCAAAGTAGATGGATCTACGAGTTGTGGGCCTGTTCTTTTTTACAATGTGTCGAAGTTTACAAAGGCAGCCGGGACAAAGGCTGGCTTGAATAATCCTGTGGAACTCCGCATGCAATACAGCCTGACACTCTTGTCTGCGTGGTAGTGGCAAAGTTCGTCTAAAGTTCGACTCGAAAAATGTAAATTTAGGCCATACTGACTCTAAAGTCAGAACGGATGTTGGTAAGCCCACCTCAATTTACTCATATCATAAAACTGCAAATATGGTCAATTTGAAAAAGAAAAGAATCACTAAAAGCGAAAATCAAAAATCTTAATAACAAGTTAAATAATTTAATGGAATTGATTCTCTTTTAGGCCTTTTCAATTGTTATATTTCACAAAAACACACTTTAAAAGTGATGATGACACATTGGACTTCGTCCAGTAGAAATTACGTAGAGGAATTAATACAGCTAGACGAGCTATTAAATATGAGCAACATCTGGGCCGGTGACGGTATACTTGCGTTTAATTTGCTACATCATCCTCGACCAACCATTAATTTACTCAGCAACTATCATAAAATAGAATATGATTGCAAGACTCGCGCTATTTCATTCGGCAAAATCACCATCAATATATTTTAGCAATAAATGGATCCTCAATTCATTTAGTCTACAGCGAACTTGCAGCAAATCCTTACCATCAACTTTACCAATGAATGGATCCTCAACTTATTTAGTCTACAGTGAACTTACCAATAAATCCTTGCCATAAACTTTACCAATAAATGGATCCTCAACTAATTTAGTCTACAGTGAACTTGCAGTAAATCCTTAAAATCAACTTTACCAATAATAAATCCTCAAATGATTTAGTCTACAGTGAACTTATCAATAAATCCTTGCCATTAACTTTACCAATAAATGTATCCTCAACTAATTTAGTCTACAGTGAACTTGCAGTAAATCCTTACCATTAACTTTACCAATAATAAATCCTCAACTACTTTAGTCTACAGTGAACTTACATACTCATAGTACCATCCACACACCCAGCAGCAGCGGCAGCATGACAACCACGAGCGTCACGCTCGGAGCAAGGAAGGAAGGTGACCATTCGTACACGCTGATCACCGTGCAGGTCGAGATTACTTCAAGATTGCCTCAACTTTACCCATTAGTTAGGGTGGCCTAACCCCAGCCATGATCATTTTTTCTCATTGCGAGTCAACTTCTGCAGGAACTTTCACCTGAAAAACACTGATTGAAAAATTCCGCGGATTCTCGCGTGAGAAAAGTTTCGTTTGCTTCTCGTTCCTGAGCAGCGGACGGCCGCACCTACACCAGGTGAGGGCAGAGGTCGGTCGTGTTTTTTTGGGCCAGTATTCCTAAATTTGGTTTCTTTTACACGGAATTTAGCCATATTGACCATTTTACATCCTCTAGTTAGTACTTAGAAACAAGTTGTACATGGAGATCCTTAGAATCAAGATGTACTTGGAAGTAGGGTAAAATTTTCTATTTTAACCATAATAAAATAAAATCTGTAATCCTGTAGCGAAAAACTACTCATTGTACATAAGCGAAAATTGTTGAGAGAATTAAAAAGCGTTTATTAACTGAACAGTTCGAGCAAATAAAAAAGAGCTCAAATTTCTGCGTATGTCAAGATAATGCATGATTCGGGGACAGCTTTTGTCTCTTTTCTTGTTCTTAATTGCGCTTCGAGAATATTTGTATTTTAGTAGGAAAGCCTAATTTAGAGCGCCCATACATGTTTAAAATTTCAGATTTTCCCAAATTCTGCTGAATATTCTATTGTGCTTCAGATTCAATACCTGCTAATTTAGAAAATGGTCATTGAAGGTAAAATTTAAGCATAAAGGAATGAATATTCGCTAATTTTTAAGGAGATTTTGAAGAAGAGTCTCAAATGAAGTGCACATTTTAAAGCAGTAATTGAGTAATGTTTGTCTTTGAAAAGCTGATTTTAAAGTCAGTATCTGTCCACAGATATTTACAGTATAATATTAACCTATTAAAAACATTACGGTAATGACATGCAACGAACCGACAAAAATAATTTTCGACTCTACACGACTGACTTTTCATCTAAATCGCATAAAAATAATACGTAAATCAATAACCCTGTAATTTAATTCGAAGTATTTACAAAACTCAATACCAAATACTCAAAAACTATGATGCACAGTTTCTCAAAAACTGTGATACACATTTTCTCAAAAAACTGGGATGCACATTTTCTCAAAAAACTATGATACACATTTTCTCAAAAACTGTGATACATATTTTCTCAAAAAACTGTGATACACATTTTCTCAAAAAACTGTGATGCATATTTTCTCAAAAAACTATGATACACATTTTCTCAAAAACTGTGATACACATTTTCTCAAAAAACTGTGATGCACATTTTCTCAAAAAACTATGATACTCATTTTCTCAAATACTGTGATACATATTTTCTCAAAAACTATGATACACATTTTCTCAAAAACTGTGATCCATATTTTCTCAAAAAACTGTGATACACATTTTCTCAAAAAACTGTGATGCACATTTTCTCAAAAAACTATGATACACATTTTCTCAAAAACTGTGATACACATTTTCTAAAAAAACTGTGATGCACATTTTCTCAAAAACTATGATACTCATTTTCTCAAAAACTGTGATACGTATTTTCTCAAAAACTATGATGCACATTTTCTCAAAAACTGTGATACACATTTTCTCAAAAAACTGTGATGCACATTTTTTCAAAAACTGTGATACATATTTTCTCAATAACTGTGATACACATTTTCTCAAAAACTGTGATACATATTTTCTCAAAAACTGTGAAACAAATTTTCTTAATAACTGTGATACACATTTTCTCAAAAACAATGATACATATTTTCTCAAAAAAATGATACGAATTTTCTCAAAAACTGTGATACAAATATCCGGGGAAGCTGATATCTTTTGCACACAGCGTGTTTGCGCGGAGCTCTCACTGGCTTCATTAGCCTGATTTCCGAGGTAAATTATCCGACAATCACACCCTTAATTAATGCACGCTGATTTCCGCCGATCCGTGAGCAATTATTCTCATTAGTTATGAATTATTATTCGTTAATGTGGTCTTTAAAATGCAAATTTTCACGCCGCCGAAAAAGCTGGCCTGAGCGATGCTTTGTGGAATTTTATTCCAAACTTCATCATGGTTGGTAAGGGGTTAATTTTTTGCGGTTCCGGTCGTTAGATGTGGAACACGAACGGACTTGACCGAAACAGATGAGTTTTTCAGTTAGCAGTGTTCAAGGGAGCGATCATTTATTTTTGCTCTGAGTTTGTTCAAATTCGCGCACCACACCGGGGAATGAGAATCATTTGAAGATATATGTACATACCTAAAATGAGAATGTTACCTTTTTCACTAGTTATTGATTTTCAATCTATAACATGCCAAGATAAATCTTAAAAATCCCCTAGGAACTGAGGTTTGAAAGCTATTTGTAGTTAAAAAATAAAATGTCAGGTATTTATACTGATTATTGCTTCCAATTCAAAAAACAGAGAGAGAATTTCTGAATGACAGTTTATTCAAGTGAATGTGGAATTAATATCGGTACTGCTTTGCCTGAGTTAGTCGTAAATTTTAATCAGCATTCTGCATCCATGATGAGCATCGTCTAAACCCCTTATGTTTTAATAAAAACCATCATGCTGCACGCATAAAAGCCTGTGTTAAAAATCAAATGACATCGAATGAAGAATCTCGTTGATTTTTTTCATGAAACTTAGGATTTTTGCTTCAGAATCTTGGTGAATCAAGTCATGCGTCTCATCGAGGTGGAAAATCAGGAGACTCGTGCTACTGATGTATAGAGTTCTAAACCAATTTTCCTCATTGTTTTAAGTAAAGAAAGTGAGTTCATTTTCCGTCTCAAAATTCAAGATCAAATATATTTTGACTTCTCTATGCATTTGCCAATAAGTTTCATCTTTCTGCATGATATAAAATATCACAATATCAAGTGACGTGGACATTCCTTCATGACTTTTTCGTGAAGAAGCATTGCAAAAACTTGTGATGCAAAGTTACATGCATGCTGAAAGCCCACGGGAAACCCTCTCCAAAGTTCAGATGAAGAAAAACTCAAGGATCGCCTCGGTATCGGAAAACATGTTTTTTTTCATGTTCCCAACAAGGAAAAAAACGTCCAAGGCTTGCAGAGCAAAGGCGTCCAAAGTTTTCTTGCTCAAAGAAAACGTCATGCATAGACAATTGGATGGAAAACTTTCGTATACATGAAAGGCTTTGAGACCAAGGGAGGAGGGCCAAGTCTGCTTTCTAAATCGAGTCTCAGAGTCCTGACGCAGTGCGCAACATTCCAAACGTGCTCGTGAAAATAATGCTTATTTCTTGCCAAAAAACTTGATATTGCTTCTGTGCGTTATGGGTCCTGACGTTGTCGTGCGTGGCGCAAGCGTGACTGTTGGAATGAGAAGATGGGGCAGAAAGTTAAGTTGAAAGCCATCCGTGCGTTTGGTGAGCGAAAGGCTCTTGTACCTGAGCTGTCCTGCATGAGAAGCCGATTTCAAGACTCAAAATGCAAATTCCGCGGCTTCTTCATCAGGAAATTTTCCAGGCGATTAACGTGTAATGGAAAGAACTTCGATCTTAAGCAACTGTAAGTTCCCTGGCTGAAGCGGCGCATGGCACGTAGGCTTACCATGTAAAAGTTGAAGGAAAAATGAAGCTACTGTGAATTGTTATTTGTCTGGCAGCAACAAAGATTTTGATGCACGGTATAAGGGTTGTATATATATTTGAACGCATTTCCTGAAATTCACCTCCCATTTTTCTGTATTTTTCGATTAAATTTTAGTAATGCAACAAAAAATTGGAAATCTTTGCCATTTTCAAAAGACTGATTATAACCAAAATAGTACACAAAGAAAGAAACTAAAGGATTGTAATTATCTCTTCCTGTAAAAATTGAATTGCAAAAAGAACGTTTTTTGGAACAATCGATTTGGGAATGCACTCTATAATAAATATTCAGGAAAGTATTCTCGCAGCTGAGGTGAATTAAAAAACACAATCATAACACTCAATACACGCGAAGACAAATTTCTACAAACATGACTCCTTTTGAAACAAGCAATGAAGAAACTACATCACACAGGTGCTACAATTTGACAGTCCAGTGTTTGAAGAGAAAAGTGAAACTTCGCCCCATAACTCTGTTCACTCGCTACGTTTTTGGTGGCCTGTAATTGACGAGCTGGAGGAGAGACACCTTGCAGAGCAACGAACTGCGTTGGTTTACTGTGAGCGTGTGGCAGGTTAACATGGATATGTTATGAAAACTTGAGTGGGTGCATGTGAGTGTTTTGAACGTCTTCAAATGCTCTACGTATTCAAAATGATTTACAATAACTTTTTCGTCTGAAAAAATTCCTCAATGAAGAATCAAAGTGCAATGAATTGACATGAAAGGTTCTCGCTAATAATAACTTATTTAGCGCAGGTGAATCTTCGGTGCACCAAATACACGAGTCTAAAAATAAATATACATAGCGCACGGAGATTTTCAGGCCGATATTTATGCCAAATTGAAATGCAATTAAAATAACATTCATAAACATATAAGAATTTTGATTTTTTTGCGAGAATTCTCAATTATGTGTGTATCTGAAGAATTCAACTGAGCACTTCCAGCTATTATAGTTATATAATGTGGGTAAGGCAAAATCAGAAATAGAACAACTGACAGAATCGTCAAAACCTTCTTTCTATCACACTTGTAACGGTTCGACAAGCTTGCAACTGCTAAAAATTTTCCTCTAAATGATTGCTGTCGAACTTTGCCTATTCTTAAGATGCAAATTTTGCGTCAGAAAAAACAGAGTTCTATACAGAGGTAAGCCACCGCAAAGAATGTGAGTAAACACCATTGAGGAACAGTGCCAACGAAAATTGAATATGTCACTATTAGGGCTTCAAAAGAGTCAGTGACTCACTGACCTTCAAAATTCCAGAACAAGAAACAACCTGGTTTTTCTAAACAAGACCAAGGCGATTACGACCAAAATTGACATTGTGTTTTCAGATGATATTCTCTTCCTGTTAGAGGCATGCTTAAACCGCAAGAATGGCAGAATGTTGGAAAGACCCCTACAAACATTTCATACTTCCAAAGAACAGTTCTCAGAAGTCAGAACAAAACCACGATCAGTGGTGTAAGTTGGCATCTCCTATACGATGAAAATAAAGCTTATTTCTAACCAAAAAACTTGAAATTGCTTGATATTCGTTTGCACGGGGCACATTAGCAATGACTTCTGAAGAAGAAAACCATCTTAAAGCGTAAAAACTGCATTTGTTGACTAAACTTTTCATCATTTTTTTGATTCACTTCCTGTTTCTGTTTTTTTCAATTAAATTTTCAACACAGCGCGAAAAAGAACACAAGTTCGCAAACCGGATAAATTTTAAATCACGCGCTTAAAGAAACTAAGAATTGTTTCAAAAATCAGTCGTTCGCCTTCACAAAACGACAGCGCATTCTCTCACACGTCAAAGAAGACAAATGAGTGTGTCGGGACCATTTCACAGGATTTTGGTTGAAGGAAATGTGGCCCCAGTCATCACCTCAGAACGCAATGAATTTTCATGTTTGCTTCATTCTGTAGCCTCAAGCCCGAGCTTCCCATCATGCAAAAACTGAAGTTTGAAAAAGCCCATCAAAGAAGAGTGGGAGGAAATTCTGTTATATACGTTTTGGAATTGGGATATGTTTCTCGATTTGTAAAATGTGATATGTATTGCAGCAAATATTTTTCCACCCAGACTTTAGATATTTATCTGACACATTTTATTCCGCCTCATTCGACGGAACAGGTTTAATATTAATTGGTCATTGTGCGAATCAAGGTCTGCACTAAATGTTTTACAAATAGACTTTTCAACGTTAATAAAAAGTAAAATGTTTTTTTTCTAAATCTTAAGCATTAGTGCGCACCATGCTAATGATTATCTGTGGAAGCTCTTCGGGCGTGTGTCAGGTGATGTTTTCTATGAATTTTTATGTTTTTTAATGTGCAAGCTTGAAAGATAGATTCGGGCTATACACGGTTAAAATGCGAATGAGTTGATTAGGTTTGGTTAGGTGCATTTATACTTATATCTCTTAAACCAAATAAATACGTGTAGTTAATTCTAAAGCGACACTGAGGATTATTATAATTTCTTACAATAATCATCTTAGTGACTTAATTTTTCATCTGTTTTAAATCTATTCCAAAATTCAAAAAAGCATATTACATTGATAATTGTGATTCTTTTTTTAGCAATTCATGAATGGAAAAACTCCAAGAGAATAAATCCCAATTATAAGTGGCTGCCGTCATCAAGTCAGGTCGGAGAGCATCATTTCCAAGTGTTGAAGCACCCAAGCGACTTTGCAGCAGTACCTACTCCTGCACTTGGGTGCTGATCCCTGGACATGTTAGAGGCATTGTCGATACCCGAAATAAAGGAAAAGAATGAGCTGTCGCATATGTTACAGAGCCGGCGCCATGGCTGGGGGAATTTTTGGTGTGGGTCTTCCTTGCAACTACTATTAGGTGTGATGGACTTCTTTACGTACATCTTCTGCATTGGCTGAAAAGAAAATTAATAACTGACATTGGCTGAGAGAAATTGATGACGCTAACCGAAACTGGAAAAAATCAATGACTGAGACTGACTGACAGAAGCAAGCTCATTAACAGGCACTAACTGAAAATGTCTAAGAATTTGTGACTTGATTGACTGAGACTAGATGAAACTGACTGAGACTAAGTTACTGAAACTAACTGATTGAGTGTCTCTAATAGGATTGGTCGAGTCTGATGAAATGACTAAGACGCTGTGTAGTCACTTACTTGACAGAAAATATGCTGTCCTCAGAGTGCGCTTTTGATCAGGACTTATGTGAATTCTAAGTATCTTAATATGTTTTCTCAATTTCATTGGAGGCAGAATGAGTAGCATTACTATTTCTTCAACCAAAACAAGAAAACACCAGTAAATTCTGGTACAACTTCCGTAATTTTTCCAATATAGTGAACTTTACATTAGGAACTGATCGCGACACTGCTCGGTATTTGCCTGAGATTATTTCACTTCTATATCACTGGACAGATATTCGAGTCTTGAATTTCTTATAATTTTTCATGTTTCAGTTTGTTCGGAATTAAATTTCAATTTATCTACTAAACATTTTGAAATACGTCTCAAATAATTCATTTCCACTGCAGATGCTCGAAAAATATTTCCACACTTTATATTCGAACAAAAATAAATTGCTTGCCACTCTCCGTGCCCTGAGTTACATCAGTTTGCAGAGGGAATTCAAATTAGTTTACTTTTAGAAGCCCTGATATATTTTTCAGAGAAAACGCAATATTGTTTTGCTGGAATATTGCGTGAAATACATCACCCGGAGACTCGCAATTCAGCGGTGCAGCAATTATGAAGCGGCGGCTGCAGGCCAAGTTTTAATTTGACTCGACAAATCGGCCGGTAGTTTCCATTCAAATTTGTACGGTGTTCAGATATAACTCTGCACTGCGGCTTGCGCATCGAATTAATCAAAAACAGGAAAGTTGTCTATGCGCACTCACATTATTAAGTGTTTTTATGTGTGTGTGAATATCCAGCAATAATCTCAAATTTATATAAAAAAAAAACTTTCACAGAAGTTATTCCAGTAGTGAATTGATGCCCAGACTTCTATTTTATTCCTTCACACTTACACACTTCAAACAATTTCCTGCTTTCGCTATTCGGAGCGCATTTTATCTAACCTCCTCACTTTTTGTTTT
>JACJUY010001005.1:0-30189 GCA_014220935.1 Platorchestia sp. MABIK | reverse complement strand
GACCTGCAATGTAATTTAGAAATGCGTGCGGGAGAATTGTTACAAGCTTTGTTCCAGATTAGAGGTCGGAACGATCACAAGAAAAAATTTTGAAGTCCGTCAACGGTTGTCGTTTGATTGAACTTAATTTAGTTACGTGCGAAACCAAAAAATAGAGCAACACATTTTAGAGCAGAACAGTCTTAATCTCCATCATCAATTTTACTGTGTGAGCATTGTTAGCTTATCAGTAGAGTAGCTCTTTTCGATAAACAGCTCTATGAGTTTCGTGAAGATAAAAGAAATAATGCATATTTTGCAGTTCGGGATGTAATAGAAGGAAATAATTCTTATTTTAAATACCAAAAATTTAAATCAGCAACCTTATTTCGCAATAGCAGTGAACGAATAACATGAAATTAAATATTACTATTTTCTGTTAGGCGTTCAATTTCAAGAAAATAGTGTTTTTCAAGCGCATGAGAAATTCAAAATCATATTTCCTAGTCATAAATACATTTGCCCTTTGTTACTGAAGGTGCAAAATATAAAGTTGAGTGCCACCTTAAAGTTTTATTTCATTTCAGTGATGTATTCAAAAAGTTTTAGTAAAGGCCGTCAACAAGCTTTATTTCACTTCTGAGAGAAGTACGTCAGAAAAGAACATAACAAAGAAGCCTTATGCGTTTCATCGATCAAAAGTAATTTACGACACTAACTTTTTCAATAAGCCAGCGGCTCATCTCCGTAAAAGTAAGGTATATTCGTTGAAGTTCACCACGCCTGGCCTCCATCCAGCTTTGTGTATTTTCTGACTTAGGATCTGTGCTGTGGATTTTCTGAGGATGCTCTAAGTTTGAGTTTAAGGTTAGAAGTTTGAGCGTAAAAAAGGGTATCATGTGCCGTAGAGTTAAGGATTACTCGAGTGAACCTTTCAAAGTTGGAAGATATCAAAGAAAACTGACCCGGAGAGATGTGCTCCGGAAGCCTGAATTTCTGGAAATTCTGCCATTCTGCATCTCGGATATTCCAGCTTAAGACGTTGGCTTCATTGTGAGCAGCATGCTGGAACAGCAGGTGGAAAGAGGGAAGTGCCCAGCTTTTGCATACGGTTCAGTCGTGCCACGCTTCGCTTCTGCTCATGAGAGCATAAATAAATTTCATCTTCAGACTGCAGCTGCCCACTTAATATATTCTCGAGGGTTCACGATTGTTGCGCAGTTTTGAGTCGACGTAGGGCGTGCTGTACAACTGTTGGGTGTAAATTAATAAAAAATACATGATCTTCCAGTTTAGTTAGGGTCGGAATTTTGATGCACAAGCCTAATCTTGTGCAGGATTTCTTTGCAGAAACGAAGCGCCAGAAAGTGTTCGATGGAGTAGCATTAAAACCTAGCGTTAGGGGTCTAGATGAACTGAATAAAACATCCACAAATTAATATTTGCATACTTGTGCATCAATACGACAGAGACCAAATTTACCTTCTATTTAGAGCGTCACGTAAATCTTTGTCAGCCAATGTACTTGTAGAGAGTACTGTTGGGAAACTCAACACAAATTTTTACACGTCACTTTTTAATAACGAGTCGGTGGAGGTCGGTGTGACGTAGATCATTTTCCAAAGCGGTGTTCTGGATAGTCCCCGCAGCCATTTGCTTCCCGCTGATGACGCTCTAATAACTGTTTTTGACCAAGTTTCTGGCCAATAAAAAGCTGAAAAATTTAAAGTTCATCTCTGACATGCGTGTTTCTCAGGTGAAGTACTGTATATTTTGAACCTATAATTTTCATTGTCACTTCAAAATTAATGTGAAAATTTGATCCGTTGTTAACAACTGAGCCAAAATAATAACACAGTGTTTGTGATGAGAAGTTATGCACAACTGAACCGTCAAATGAACAGAGATTAAATCATGTCTGGAAGGGAGGAAGTCGAGTTAATTTTGAGAGAATTCTGTCGGAAATGGCTTATGGTTATTCTAATTCTTTTTAAGACGTAGCTTATGATGGTAATTTGTAAGGAATAAATATAATTTTCAATTTTTCGAAATTTCTATGGTCACGGTTAAAACATGCCATGAGCTTAAAAAGCCAATCACCGTTTAGGAAAAATATGCCAAGATGAAGCCGGGGGAGTTATTTTGCCCAACTTATAATTACTGGTACACTGCTTTTCTGGAAAACGAGAATCGTGACCGTAACGTAATCACGACACGATATACGATTCACACAAGCCTAAATTGTTTCTAACTTTGTCTTCACCCATTTGTGAACTGCATCACCCGTAATGCAACTTTGAATAAACTGTACAACACTCACCGTTCTGAAACAATTTCTAAATAACTCAACCGTAAAATGTGGCCGCATATGACCTCACTATTTCAAAATGGTAATTACGAGCCGCAGCAGACAGATGTGACTGCATGAAGAACAGCGTTGAGCACATTTGACGCGATCATTCAGATTTTCAAACCTTTGATGGGATCAAAATATCGTATTTAATACGCCTTGCAAAAGCAGCTTAAATAAGAGTGAAAGTAACTTACATTTCAACGCGGCTGGGGCTAGAGGTAGGGCTGGGGAGGCTTGGGGTAAAATAAATACCCCAGAAACAAGACAGAACAGTGCAGCGTTCCTGCAAGTAGAGGAGCCGTGTCTTTGCATAATGAAGTGGGGGAAACCGCGAGCCGAGGAGGGAGAGCCGAGGAGGGAGAGCCAAGGAGGAGGTGCTTTGGGTTTGGGGGAACTTTAGAAGAGAACGGAAATCAAGAGTGTACAATGTGCGGTGAAAACTGAAAGGATTTAATCGAGGAAAGCGCTCAGCAGGAAAGACAACAATAGAAAAATTAATGACGGTAATGATGCTTTGGTAATGACCTAACGGAAGTAAGGAGCTTTGGTAAATTAGATGGAATTAATAAGCTTCGGGTATCAGGAGAAGAGGTGTGCGGAGATGATGAAACTAATTTGGCTAAGAGATAAGGAAAATGAAGTGAAATAAATTCGCACGAGAGCTCGCGTCAGCAGAGACGTAATTAAAACGAAGAATGTTGTACACTAAAATTGAAATATTCATGGGCTAACCGTGCATAGCAGAGAAACGTGACGCAAGAACAATTTAAAATGTTTAAAAAGTACCATGAATCAATAATGAAGTAATGAACAAATAGATTAATGAATTTAAGTTTATGAAACTGATGATCAAGCGGGACTAAAACAAATTTTTATTTTTCTGTAACTTTATAGAGTAGATGACAGAAAATACATCATTTCGAAATGAGTTCGAACAATTGATACATTTCGTTCTTTCTTAGAATGTGTAAGGTTTGTTCTATATCTCATCCTCTTTCATTTTTAGTTGACTCAATCTTCATTTCAGGAATTTCTTTAACACTTTGTTTTCATTTTAGGCTTAGTGGTTACAGTGGCTTAGTGGTCAAGGTTTCTCACTTGTTACTTGTTATGGGTTAAGCGGCCCATAGAAGATTCATTTTATTGTCAATATAATTGACAATGATGAATATTGACAATTTAATTGATCGTCTGTGAGCTTGATTGACGACCGTCAATTAATTGACTTTGTGAGCAACAAAAAATCTCATCGATATTTTGAGTCAATGGTATTGACAATTAAAATGATCGTCTAAGGGCCGCTTTATGCTTGAGGGCTCGAGAGTCTGCAAGTCACGTGTGTTTCTAATTGGGGAAAGGAAGAACATGGCCTCTATTTTATACACATCCCAGAAGTATGAAATGGGTACCGGCTCGGCCGAAGTAAACCACCGCAGCGTGCTAACCCTAATTACAAAATATATGAAAACCATTTAAGAGATGACATGCATCGACTTAATAGAGTAATTTCTTATCGAACTTTTCAACTTTACGAAATAGTTCATGTTCATCAAGTGGTAAAATAAAAATAAATTAACTCAACATTTTTTATTAAAACACTGTCAATCGTTATAAAATCAATATCTCTGTAGTTTAAAAAATTTCTGTGGTCTAAAAATTATCTCTGTGTTCTAAAAAATATCTCTGTAGTCTAAAAAATATCTCTGTAGTCTAAAAAATATCTCTGTAGTCTAAAAAATATCTCTGTAGTCTAAAAAATATCTCTGTAGTCTAAAAAATATCTCTGTAGTCTAAAAAATTTCTCTGTAGTCTTGATTAAAATGAAAACATTCTTTTTTATTTAGCCTGAAGAAAACGAGACATCTGATTGGCTTGCCTCGTGACTCACACACCAGTGGGTGAGCTGAAGTGTACAAATTTAGAGCTGTTTTTTTTACATTTGTCATTAACATTTGTCAGCATATGACAGAAGACTTGATGTCATTAGGAAATATCTCATGCGCCAACCAAAGTATGCGGCAAAACTTTCAGATTCCTGCTCAAAAAATGAGATGAATATGTATTTTCTGTTTTCTATTGAATTTAGAATTTAACTAATTTACCTTACTTCTTTCAGTTTAATAATTCTGTCCCCTATATTCCCGGCATCGTATTTTCTTGCATCATGAGATTTTTAACTTAGGCGCTCAGAACACGTTACCTACATTGTAAGCCTTAGGCTCATACATTTAAACCTGGGGGAAATTACCAATAATTATAACTATGAATCGGCTTCTTGATCTCTTAACCTCCTAGCAATATATATACATATATATTATATATATTTATGTTTATATACAAATGTAGTCTGTGATAATAGTTCACAAATGACAGCTGCTGTTCTACGATACGCCTCTCACACTCTTGCTTCTGGATAATCAGCTCAAACATTAATAAAAATAAATGGAAAAAGAATTTCATTAATGAACTGAATACAGAACTAAAATGCTCAAACTAAAGGAGAATTTGATGGGCGTTCTCACTAGTCTGAGGATTCTCCGTTCACACTTTTATGGGAATGAATTAAAAACCCAGCTTGGATTTGTTCAAAATTTCAGCTTCGTGACCACAATTAAATGCTAGGATTAATTAATTCGGCGATGTTCCCCCGTGAAACATTCATGGTTAACTAAAATAAATGATTAAATCATTATTTAAATTTGAAATGAATCCTCGTAAACTGAACAGTTTCTTAAATCTTCTAAATCGTTTTTCAGGGGAAATCTAAAGATGATATGTCCCGTCATTCATTAAATTGTTTTTCTCTAATCCATGTAGTCAATCAAATTTAGTTTAAGATAAACGTGTGTGCCCTTATAAATTTTATCATATTCTAAGGTATTGCAACAAAGATTCTATGGTATTGCAACAAAGAATCTATGGTATTGCAACATATTACAGGCACAAATTTATTTTTAATATCGATGGACCTCATTATTCCCAAGCTATTCCCCCCTTCATCATCGATTTTTTCATTTGACACTCAACATGATTTTTCGACGAACTATTTTAGCGTTTGAATTTCAACGAAGAGACGCACCGCAAAGCAGGACACACTCCATAATATGGGAGCCAAGACGGAGCAGGTCGGAGCTCTGCCTCATTTCCTTCAGAGCAAGTGTAGCCTCACTTGTCAGAGGCAAACTCAAGCTCTGAGTTTCATCCCATTTGTGTCAATTTTACGCAATTGGTCTCAATTTTGTCCACTTTAGGGACACAGTATCCTTGAGAGCGTTCTGTAATTTGATAGTGCCCGGCCGTAGCTGCTTCAAATTGACGCGTGTTGCAAAATAAATGTTTCTCTGTGCCTTCTGAAGGCGCCTCGCTTCTCACCGAGGCGCGTCTCCAAAATTCGCCTTTTTGAGCTGCGCGACCTGAGTTCTGCATGAGATTTGCATCGTCCGTAAAAAATGATTGAATTATTTATAGCCTCTGCAGGGAATACCTTTACCTTAACGTGAATTCATGAACTAAGTTTGGTTCGAAAGGGTTTCCTGACCCAATGGAAGACACTAGGAGTTTTAGCAATCCTTGGACGCGAATCAACAATCATACCGATAAGTCCTTCTGTTTACGGACCTAGTGTTTCATTCATAAAACGTTTTAGGTGACTTTAAAGATATAAGTCTGGGGGCGTTAGGTCAAAAGAAATTGTGTGCTACGGGTCAGCCATGCAAGTCTTTGTATTTTTAAAGCTGAATATTTTGTATATCCCTCCATAAAGTAATATAGTAATGTAAGTAATGTAAAGTTATGATTAATTTCCTTCCTGCTAACTTTTAGTCCCAACTGCTCTCTGAGTTTGAGATTTTGAGCATTTTCCATTTCTTTTTCTGACCTTTATTTCGAAGACATATTGCAACAAATTTTTCATATTCTCCAATAAACCGTTGTTGCGTTGAATTATAAGCCTTTTCCGAACCTTCTTCCGTTTCGCCCACTGCTCAACTTGAATGCTGATTCTGTTCCTAGTTATTCCTCTAGCTTGGCTCACTCCCCAATTCCCCATAAGGCGATTATCTCCAGCCCCAGAAGGAAGCTCATTCTCCAGCCTTCATGGGGGCTAATGCCTCAACTCAGGAAGAAAATACTCATTCCACAACCTTCAAACTTGAGCTCATTCCTAGTCCCCAATGGCGAGCTCATTCAGCACCTTCAAAGAAAAGTTCATTCCCTTCCCAAAAATAAAAGCTCATCCAAGCTCATGGGGAGCTCATTCCCCGTCTTTCAAGAGTGAGTTTATTTTCATTCCATATAGAGTTCTCCTTTCTCAGCCAATTTCCATGTTTCCGAAGAGGTGTCCATTCCCAAAGTGTCGAAATGAGAGCTCATTCTACAGTCCACAGAGAAAGCTAATTTCCCAGTCTGGAAAGGCAAACTCATTCTCCACCCTCAGAAAGTAGATTCTCCAGCCTCCAAAGGAAAGCTCATTCTCCAGCCTCCTTTGGAGAGCTCATTCTCCAGCCTCCGTTGGAGAGCTCATTATCCAGCCTCCGTTGGAGAGCTCATTCTCCAGCCTCCGTTGGAGAGCTCATTCTCCAGCCTCCGTTGGAGAGCTCATTCTCCAGCCTCCGAAGGAGAGCTCATTCTCCAGCCTCCGAAGGAGAGCTCATTCTCCAGCCTCCGAAGGAGAGCTCATTCTCCAGCCTCCGTTGGAGAGCTCATTCTCCAGCTCCAAAGAATCATCCGTTTCAGGCGACACTGGAATGTTCAATGTCGCCGTCCTCTTTGCTCCACTCTGCGCTCTACAGTTTTTGCTCTCCCCACTCACGCCGGTTTTCGTGAGACATTGTATATCGCAAAGTCAAATCATTATTCAATTCACCATTTAAATGTTACATTTTTCATCCCATGATATCACAAAGTATGAGAGAAATGCTTTTTACAAATTCGATGGTGGTGTTTAGTCACATCAGTTGATGTTATTAGACCGTAGTTTAAACTTATGTCCCTAGTAGAACAGTTGGCTCTCTTTACCGCTCAAATAGAGAGCAGCGAATGAATATTTTTACGACCAAATTAACCTTACTTATTCTTCCAAGCAAGGGGGGTGGCAGTAAGGGAGAACATTTGTCAATTTTTTTTTTTAAATACTGATAACGGAATTTTATACCAAAAAAGAAGAAAATGAAAAAATTATTATTGTTGCTGCCCTATCTTTTTGTTGAAATTGCTTGGCAAGCAAAATATCCTAATGCTTTTCCCAAATGATTTTAGAATTAAATAATAACTCGAATACCGTAAGACCTTGGTATACGTCAGAGTCAGAGTGAATTAAATATAATTTTTCAACTTTTTGAATTGATTCAACACTTCAGCGCGCTAAAACTCTTAATAACTTTCTAATTATCTTTTCATTACAAAGACAGTCAAGCATGGTTTTCATATCACTCACAATATTATGAGGTTGAATCGTCATTCCGTGTATCATGTGCTGACATCTCTTTGTTTTGAGTAATTTCATTACGCAAGAAATTTAGGGAACAGCAAAATTAAACTAAGTAAAGTAAGGTAAATTAGTTTCATTCGGAATTCAATGTACGACTTTAATGAACCATAATGTCCAAATGAGGCAGTAGAGGATGCTCTAACTTATGCCGAACATTGACATTCCGAGCCTGCACCAGCGTCAAATCCCACCAGCCAACGTCTCAAACATAAACAACAACTGCAGCTCATCGAAGTAATATTGCAATTCCGTTTTATTTTGAACCTATGAGACTGGCTGACGCAGTCAAATGTTAAGAACAAACTTCGTGGTGTATTTTCTAGTGGCAATATCACCAATCGTTAAGCAGGCTTTCTTTGCAAATTTATTCACCATCTCCAAAAACAGGTACAGGAATGTCTGCATCAAAATATTTAAATTAATTTCCCAGCAACTTCAACTCAACACAGAATCAACTCTGCTCAACCAAAATAATATCCAAAAGTTTTTCTCTATATCATTATTAAGGTTAAGTGGGCGACATCTCTATCACTCCATTTTCAAACACAGATCTTTAGTTCTCTCACGCCACGAATTCCGTTTCCATCTGATTCGCTACTGAACCATTGCCTCACTGTTCCAATTCATCTTCTTTTCAATACTTTTTGATTCCCATTTAGGTAACGCTGGTGACAGTTCTTTCACTCTATTTCAAACACAGGTCCTTCGTTCTCTCACGCCACGAACTCCGTTTCCCTCTGATTCGCTACTGTACCATCGCCTCATTGTTCCAATTCATCTCCTTTTACGAGTGTACACCAGGCCCTGCACTCGCCCTCATTTGTCTGGCACGCTGCAGCCTGCTGCACCGTGCGGCCTGGCAGCGCCAGGACGGCGTCAGTCTAAACAACTGAGCTCCTCTTATTGCAGGATTAATTAACGGGCAAAGTACGAGCTGTACATTTCCCGTGGCATGCGCATGCGTCCAATAAAGGAGCAATGTTCTTCGTCTGCGTCCCCCTTTCATTGCTACTTCCTCCTTCATGGTCTCTGCTCTTCGTTGTCCTCGTTTTGGGTTACAGGTAATGTTGTCAATAATCATTAGTTTACCTCTTCTTTAGGAACACACAAAGTTTTTTAACTTCAGTTTGTCTCTTTATCACTGGAAACTGTTTCTTTTTATTATGTTCCTCTTGTTTGATGTTTTTTGCTCTTTCCTTTGGGAATTTTTAATTACTAAAATTATTTACCTAATATTGTTGTTAGAAGTTGATCAAAACTGCCAAAATCTCCAATTGATTTTTAAATTTCATTTTTAAACTATACATACAGGAAAATATTTAAGACAAGAAGAGTGGTACACTAATCAGAGAGAAATTATTGTATGCCTGCTTCCATGCGTTATGACTTGGAATTGACTTGCGTCTGTCAGTCTACTATCTCAAGGTTACTGCATGACCATCGTGAAGAGCTAATTTTGCTTTGATATTTTTTGGCATCTTTGTTGTGAGTGTTAACATTTCCTAGATGAAAACGTATTTATGTAATTTCAAAATATGGTCAATCACTTTACAATATTGTTAATGACTCTCTGATGTCCAGCGTAGATGCTTCCTAACATTATTTTATGTTCGACGGCTGCTTTTCGTTGAGAAGATATTAGCACGTCCACTATTCGAATGTCATAATCAGTTGCAATACCTGCTGAAATTAAATGATAGTAATTTTACTAGAGTCCTTACATAGACTTTTTTGGCTCCTATCTCTCGATTGTACGGTAATCCTCATAATTGACTTCCAGTTGGCTGAGTTCTTTCACATCACTGGTCCAAAAACTCTTGCCTGCAACAAATAATCCTCTACCTCATCTTAAACCTTCAGTGATCCGTTCTGTCGTTTGTGTATCATTTTTCAGCATACTCTGCATAGTATCCGTTAGCTTTTAGACCCGGCAAGTGAAAAGCAGATTTCCAATAACTAAAATTACTGAGGATAAAATAACGTATTGGGTCCATAACAGCGATTTAAAAACGTGCACTCGACTTCTTGCTCAATCAATCACGGAAAAACTAGTCGTCATTCATGGTAAAGACTATATTTAGTTTGATAAAGTCACTGTTTTTGTTTTATGTAAACTCAGTTAACGCCCTATTCTTATGACACCTGCTTTTGAGGAATTATGCGTGCAAACCCATACGTTCATTAAACCCTTTCATTAGAATTTGCGTAACAATTGTAAAATTTTTTTCTCAGTTCAATAATTCTTCATTTCCTAGGGCCGTCTTACAAACTTTTAGTGCATCCTAGTTTCTATTAATTCAGTAAAAATCCTTATTTATTCCTGACATTTGATCAATCATTTCACAAAATTTACGTTTTATTTATAGTGAAGTAAGATTCAGAATAATTATGATAAGCGTAGTAACTTTCTATTTTGACTCATCTTACCATCTCCTAAATTACGTTGCTAAGTCCTTGGTCTAAACACAAACACAATTCTCCTCTCAAGTGCTTGTGAGTATTTTTAGAATTTTTAAAATGAGGACATTTATCACTGCAACCTTGAGCTTCATTTAGGTATAAGTTTAGGCGTCGGTAGACGAACGTCCAATTCTTATTATATTCCACTTTAGTATAAAAGCTATAGAAAATCAGATTCTAAAATAAACAATTTGAAAGAATTCAATATTTCCTGACTCAAAAAGCAGAAATAAAATCAGTAAAAAGATAAGTCTTGTATCGGCACTAGCAACGCAAGGATGAGGTTATGAATAACCTATCATTTACTGCAGTGAATTTTGAAAGGAGGTAAGAACTAGGATTACTGAGTCTAATGTCGCCATTAGTAAATCAGAAATAAGGTATTAAATTATCAAACATTTACAATAGTCTTGTAATTTCCAAAACGAATAAAAAGCAACTCAACATTTGACCCTCATTTTTCGAGGTACCTTTTTCAGCACGGTCGACGGAGCAAATAATTTCCTCGCAGAAAAGCGTTTTCTTGCGCTGAGCCTAATCCTGTGGAGCAAATAAAACACTTTCCCTGTTGCGCGCTGAGCCCAAAATGGTTCCCCAGCGTCATCCCCATCCTCTTCCTCCCCCCACCTCCCCCTTTAGCTCCGTGCCTCCTTCTACTCAATTACCCCACGTTACCACCAGGTCCTTCTCTCCCTCGCTGCAGCACTTCTTCTTTCATTTCTATCATCCCCGACGTGCTCCATAGCCAGATTCCGTGTACTCAGTGAAATTTATTTGCTTCGCATTCAGTTTATTCTGTTCCTTTGGTGATAAATTCTCAAATTTTCGATTTATTTTTCCTAAATGTATGTTTAATGTATTTTTACGCTTTTTATTTCACATAACTTATCTTTTAATCCCTAACACTTCATATCTATATGTCATAATTTCACGTGCCACTTTCCTACAGCTAGAACACTTTTTTCACCGCGCCCTACTCTGCTCATTTCAGGACGAGGTTTGCATCGCTACTACTTCTCTAAAAAACTCAAGGAGCTTTAACACTTCACTAAACCATTTCGGGTCGTAAATCTAATGTCAGCTACACAAACAAGAGAAGAGAAGAAACGGATTTCAGTGTACACTGAAAGGATGAAAAAGAATTCAGAAATGTCAATAGAATAATGTTGAAGAAAAGGCAAACAGTAGGTAGATTATGGCCTATATTATCCGACGCAATCATTTAGGTTGAATTTTCATCAAAGACGAAAAAGAGTTTTCATAGCTTGAGACAACGGCTGTAATATGCAAAGATCGATTTTAAGCAACATATGAAAAATATCAATCAGTGGGCCATTCTTTACTGGAAGAACCCTTTGATCTCAAGGCTCAAGAAAGTATGAGCCTGTGCTGCAATATCTTTTGAAAAACGTACACGATTCAACTCCCAAGCTTAGTAGATGATCAGACTTGACGCACAGCAATTTATCATTCAAATGAACATTTTTCAGAAGACTTCATGTAAGATCGAGCATGAGGTTGTCGAAATGAAGAGCACGGCTGATCACGTGCATGAAATCTGTATGAATGCAAAGTACGAATTTGGCAAAAAAATGTCTTAGTAGCGCTTAATTAACACTTTAAAAACTTCTGGGTCAATAACTTTTACTGGTCTCTTCATCAGGTTTCCTACAATTACGTAAATTACAGCAGGCGAAACTTTATTGTACCATCAGATGCCATCAGTGAATAGGGCAGCGGAAATTTTCGTAACTTCTCAGATAACGGTTCTCGATAACGCTTTTGGCTGGCAAAAACTGTGCTAGAACTTACGATGAAATGCAATGAATTAATCAACACCAAATGAGTAGCTGTTCACAACAAATTTACGACGATAATATATATAAACGCACATCATTCGTAGGAAAATCGGCTGTGAAGACCACTGTAAAATTGATTAAATTTCCATAATGCCGATGAAAAATGAATGAATTTAATTCAAGTCCAGTGTCATGTTTAGTTGGATTAATCGATGGATTTGTAAACTTTTTCTCATGCCTGGAAAGCCAAGATGTCAAGTAGATCTTCCTTGCGTTCAGTAACAGTTTTGACTTCAGGAAAGAATAACTGTGGAACAAGATTTGTACAGGACTTCTAAAATAAATGTGCTCACTTTCTGACCGACCAGTGCTTATGTTTTTTTGGTTTGATGTAGGTGTTTATTGATATAAATACAAGTCTAATAAGTTAAATCGGAGAAAATGAAATTAAAATTACGAAAATTAAATGTCATGAAAGAAAATTTAGTTGCACCTGGAACAAAAAAAATGTATATTAAAAATCGGCAGTCAAAGATCGAGAAGATTTTTCTGAGACACCTTGTAGAATGAAAATAATAAACACTGTAAGCGACTCATACCTCTAGTTCTCTGTCTTAAACGCTAATTCATTTTCAAAACGCCAAAGGGCTTCAACAGAATTTCATTCTGAAAAACGTTATCTACTATTTATCAGCTTTAAATTATTTATAATCAAAATGATATACATTTACGACTAGTTTGAGACTACTGACGAAACTAAACGTGGTTTTTACTGCAATATGAGTAGCGCTAACTCAAAGATTTTTCATTTGCGGAAATAA
This sequence comes from Platorchestia sp. MABIK, assembly GCA_014220935.1. Classification (NCBI taxonomy): domain Eukaryota; kingdom Metazoa; phylum Arthropoda; class Malacostraca; order Amphipoda; family Talitridae; genus Platorchestia; species Platorchestia sp. MABIK. Next base: position 17,289 of record JACJUY010001005.1, on the reverse strand, counting down.
TGAAAATTCTTTAGGCATTTCGTTGTTTGCACGAAATGTTGATATGGCGGGTGAAATTATACTCGCTTAAAGTTTTTTCGTTTGCCGGTTGTTCAAAAATATCATCAAAAGCTGTCATAATATTGATGATGAGCACATTATGTAAGAATAATAATAATGAGTTTCTTATGAGTTCTGTGAGAACATTACGAATATTACGTTGCTACTCGCAAAACTCGTAGACTTTGGATTTATGCTTCTGTCACAAGCAGAAATCTCCTTAACAGAAGCTTGAGAGTGTCTTTGTTATCCCATAACTCAAACTGAATATGAAAGTGAATCTAAGAAATTTCTCAAACACAAATATATACTTCGATAATTTGAAGCTCATGTGAGTACAATGCCTTACCAACCGTTGCAGGAACTTTTCATTCGTTAAAGCACATTGAGCTTTGCCTCAAACTTCAAGGTTTACCACTGTATAAGATTTACCACTGATCAATATTTACTGTAGGATTTACCACTACACTATATAAGCAATACTTGAGGGGATGATTTCACAGTCATGGAGACTTTAACCACTATACTTCGCGATATACTTCGGGCAATGCTTTCAATATCGTAAAGACTTTTATCACTGCTCAAGAAATACTTAGGGTACTAATTTCAATATCAGAGAGACTTTTGTGACTGCTCAAGTATTAGTTAGGGTAATAACTTCAATGTAGTACATAGAGATTTTTTGTCACTTCTCAAGCAATACTTTAGGTACTAATTTCAATGTCCTATAGACTTTCACCACTGTTCAAGCTATACTTAGGGTGATAATTTCACAGCTACGATAACTTGGAGTCCCATTCGTAAGAGACATCAATTCACTATCTGAAGACCTCAGCCCCGTTCCGTCTCGGAACACAACCCGTCGCGTTCCAGTCACTTGTTGTCATGCAAAGAATCAAAAAAGCTCTGACCGCCTCAGCCTCGCAGCATCTTGTCCCTAATATCCACGGGCTCACACAGATCACGCGCTCCATGAACGGCAATTGCCCTTTCCGTAGGCTTTACGCGGCAATTTTCTTTTAACAGGTTTTCTCAATTAGCATAAAACGTTCTAAAGCGTTAGCGCAGCCTTGTAAAACGCACTGTAAAGACTCGCACGAGCTCTTCGGCAGATGGTGTTGCTAGACCGAGCTCCTCAAATGGCCTGTTGGATGCTGTTGCCAGATGGCACCGCTGTAATGCTTCTGAGATGCTGAAGCAAATGGCCCTGCCCAAATGATATGGTAGACGCGGCATGGCGAATGCTGGAGCGTATTGGGTGGTGTGCTACATTAAATGTTGGGTGGTGCGCTACATTAAATGTTGCGGTGGTGAGCTACATTAAATGTTGCGGTGGTGCGCTACATCAAATGTTGGGTGGTGCGCTACATTAAATGTTGCGGTAAAACACGTGGGGAGTGCAATAGGCATAAAGTGCGTCGGCTCCTGACGCTTATGGAGCGCACCGCACCAACATGCCGGAGGAAATGCTGGAAATAACTAAAGGCAGGACGTTTATTGCGATGTAAGGGAAGAGATTGCTAGCGCTACCTGGATCTTTCTCGTGATCTCCTGTGAAGTTCGCAGATAGTTATTGTCAATCAAGGTTTTATGAATGTGAAAGAGGAATGAAGACTCTACAACTTATTTTCGGTATGATTGAAGGAGTATGTTGAAAAATGGCTTTACGTAAATAGCCAAGTTCACGGTTGTAATATATTCATGTTTCTCACCTGTCCCAAACAACACAAGTCATGAGTTAAAGAATTAACGAGAATAAATGTGGTCAAGTCCACATGTTTTGCTGGGTTGAAATAAAATGACGTTGCTCGATGAATGGTCATTTATTGTTTTTGTGATGCAAAAACACTGAATGTACTTAAACCAACTGGGGAAATAGAAACAAATGACATAAGAGTACCTAATTCAAACAATTTTGATGATTTTTAAGATTCCTCGCGTGGTATTTTAGCTAATCAGTTTTGGCAAAATCAAAATGAGTGTGATGAACTCATTTTCCGCTAATTAACGTTAGTTAAAGCTAATAGTTTTCCGCTAATTAACGCAAACAATGAAAACATTATTTTTCCTCATCTCTATTCTTCAGATCATGTTGAACCAATTCGCAGGTTCGCTGTTTCGTGGTTTGAAATTCCTTAATGTGATTGAATACGATCAATTAGCGAGCGGCATACTCTTGCGTCAGAATATGTGTAGTTGTGAGGCAGGCATCACAGACGTGTGTGTTCATGTGCAGTTGTGAGGCAGGCATCACAGACGTGTGTGTACATGTGTAGTTGTTAGGCAGGCTTCACAGACGTGTGTGTACATGTGTAGTTGTGAGGCAGGCATCACAGACGTGTGTGTGTGTGCATGTGTAGTTGTGAGGCAGGCATCACTGACGTGTGTGTGCATGTGTAGTTGTGAGGCAGGCATCACAGATATCCCAGATCATATCCAGTAGAGGGACAAATTCCAAATATTTTGGAACTTTGAGTTAAGTTCCCGACTTGTAAAAGTTTGCTTGAGCTGCTCGATGACAAAAAATTTCTTCCCGTCTAGGAAACAAAAAGTTGTTTCACCGAATTTTCGATCATCATGTTCAGTATCAATTTACGTTAGTTGTGAGGGGAAATAAAGGAAATAAATAATAATCATAAGTTAGCAATGACATGCCTCATGAGTTAGAAGTGCAAAATTAAATGTAAGACTTTCAGAGAAAGATATTAGTTGCTTGTTTACTTCTTTTAACACATGCGCAGGTATCTCAACAGATTTCTGATAAAAATTTCTACGATAGCCGCAAGTTCATTATTTTACACATCATTTATTTTCAAAAATGCTTTTAAGGCCTATTCCCCTTTTTTCTATTCGTTATCACATTAACGGCATGATCTTAGTATTAAAAATCTCTCATTCATATCATTAAAGCGCTAACTCCCGACTCTGATGCAAAACATCATTATTGTTGTACGCTCTGAAACAAATTTCGTTTCCCACGCGCACTCATTTACGCCGTGAACAAATGAGAGCTTGCCCATTCAATGCGCGCTGCGGCTCTTCATATTTATGAGCAGAAATCGATTGAATTCTCCGTCGAAATGTTCATGAATGAGCAGGGGAACACCCGTACCCAGGATACTGCAATGGAGGGAACCTCTAATTAGCAGCCAAGAATAACTTGGACGCTCCTAATTGCAGCGGCCAGACAATGAGATCTCCTGAGCTGACATGTGCTGAAGAAGTAAAGCTGGCGAGGCATTCAAAGTGCTCTTCGTATTCTTCCACATTCATATTGAAACATAAAAGTCAGTCTTTTTCCGATGAAAAGTTTAGATCTCCATTCGTTTGTTGGAGAACATCGGATGTAAACAGTTAAATACACACAATAGGTAGGTATGTACTGTATGTACGTAGATGAGAAGCTCAGTGTGCAAGAATACCAGTGTACATGTATGTAAGTAGGTATACGATATAACATGTTACATAAGATAGTATCGGAGCGTTAGAATTCAAAGGCATGTAGGCAGGGAAAAATGTCCATAAAAAACAGTTAAATTTTGCCCTCATGAAAAATCTCAAAATCAGTCTTTCATTTGTGATTAGTTTTATGAAGGTTGAAGTTCAGATGAATCGTGTAAATGATTTTTCCACATGCAGCGCATAGACGTGTGTTAAATATCTGCTGGAGACTTCAACTGGAGTCTTAATACACTCACTACTTGAAAAAATGCTGTTTTCAAATGTTCTCTAATCTCTCCCAAATGATTGAGAGAGTGCGTTTGCCATCAGTGCTCAGGATGAACTGTAAATGGAACTGGAAAAGAGCGGAGCGTTGAAGCGTTGTGTGCTAGCGCGCGCTAAATTTATCAGACTCATAATAGTGATGTGCGCTCGCAATTCGTATGAAGCTACAACCAAAACTGAACGTTTTTCACAGTAAAATATGTATTTCAGATTCTAAGACTGTTCATATGAGGAAATGATAGAAATTTTCCATACATATTCGCTGTTTGCAAGAAATGCTGACATTGTGAGTGAAATAATTCTCTCGTAGAGTTTCTTCGTTTGCCGGTTGTGCAAGAATATCTATAAAAACTCTCAGAATTTGGATGATAATAATTTCATTGAATAATAATTCACTTAGCATAAAATCTTACCTTACATGCAAAACTTATTTATTATAAATAGCATTAATAATTATTAGAGGTAGAAACATTTGAGCGAAAGTTCAAACCGAGTTTTATGAAAAGCAACCTTAGTGTTATTGTAACAGTTGTGTGAATTTTTTCCTCTCATAAGTTAAAATTCGTACCAAAGATGACGCAAATGTTTCCTGGAATTTTATTGTTAATGTCTTGTTTTCGAAGTATCATTTGAACATTTTCAATCATCATAAATGTTTTCAATAACTGAAACTTATCTAATGATAATTTTTTGTTTAAAAGCGTGATATTTTTCAGAATAGAAGGAAAACTATCAAATAAGCGAGCAATCAAAATCGGCGTTACTAAGCGGATGCGAGTGGAAAAAAGAAATAAAACGCAGCGTAAGTGTGTGCGCCGGCAACACTGCTCGAGTCGCACTGCCTTGCAACGATCGCTCATGCCACGAAAACTATCGCTAAATATCCACCTTGTCCACATTATTTTTTGTAGGGTTCACCAAAACCAAAAATTTGTTTAACTATTTTTATGCTGTAAGATCCGATTGGTTCGACAAACACTTTGACAACATTGGTGTGGCTTACACTCTGACTGCATTGATCTGATCAACGTACACTGCTATAACACTGGTCTGATTAGCACACGGATAATATTATTGACATGATTAACATTATTATGAAATTGGTTCGACAAACCCTTTAAGGACACTAGTGAGACCCATACCTATAGAAGCAGACCATCCATTTAGTGAAATAACTTAGAAAACTGAAATTCCGTCGTCATTTTTTCATAATATTGCACATTAATTAAAACATACGAGCAGGGTGGAAAATAGTCAACCATTTCTAACTGGAATTTAGTTTGCAACACCAGTACAAAACCGCTTAGAGTATCATGTCTTTTGAATAAATATCGTCCATTCGATGACTGCTGGATAACTATAGAAGTCAAGTGAGAAAGAGATACGCCCCAGAAAATGCTACGCAAATACTACACACAATTTAGAAATAGCAGAGCACTTTACATTGGAATTATGCGTAGAAATTGTTCGTTAATTAATAGGTCTGCATTCTAGATACTCTCGAGCGCATGCACCATGTTTCAAACTTCGAGTGTTCACACGTTGTCGTACTCGGGGGACCACGCATCATGGTGAAATTCAATCCCATTAAGCGACTGAGCCTTCGTTAGTTAAAAAGTCATCAGTTAATGAGCTCAAGCGATTTCCGATGCATGAATTGCTCGTTAGTCTCTCCATAAATAGGATTTAATGCACATAAAGCCTGCAAATTTACGGTAAACGTTGTACTTCTCTGAGGCAGATGCGACCGACCGTATCTCCTTGAAGTTGCTGTGTGGCTGAAAAAGAACTGGAGACTGATCGTCTATCAGAAATGGGTTTCAGGCGCAGTAATGTCTTTGCGGAAGTCTAGTAATCTGCTCTGCAAAATCTTCGCTGAAAAAAATGTGTGTGCGTATCGTCACAAACCATCACAATATGTTCTGCTATGGTTTTGGAATAGCGAAATTTACGCAAAATTCGTGCTGAACATCGTCAATTTCTGAAGAAATTCTTCGCAAAAAGAGACTCACTCTTAATTTGCAACCAAATGATTTATGAACGTTCGAATGCAAGCTTGGTTACGGTATTTCTATAATTTGCATGTAAAGAGTGAAGCGATCGAAAGAGGAAAATAAAATAGTTAAAAGAAAAGCATTTGCAGACTGGCCGGAGTTTTCAGAACTAGTTCTAATAGTGTGAGAAAAATTCTGAAATTAATTTTGAAGATTATTTAAGCCAATTAAAAACATTTTCTTCCATAGGGAAAAAAGTTATAACTCTGCAGAAGCGTCTATTCTTCAGCGTTGTTCTGGAAATGTAACATTTCTAATCACATATAATGACGTGAGTACGAATAGCTATGTATACTGTTGGGGCCTATCATGTGGGCAAGATAAAATCAGAGGTTGGCAAGTACTGAAGGGGCAAAACTTTGCTGGTCATAAATTCTCCAGCGGTTGGACAAAGTTGATGCAACTGATGATCGCCCCCGTAGGTCCGCCCTTGAACTTCCCGCGTACCTAAGATTATCAGAGACGTTAAAGCAAAGGACGAACGAAAAGAAAACAAATCAATGCGGAAATTAACAACAGAAATTGACACGAGTGAGAAACATGACAACATCCTCATAAACGGCTTGAACTCAACTCATCCCCATTCGAGAAAAACAAAACAAAAACAAACATCGGCATTTAATGATGCTTTATTTCCAATTCAAACCTGATACATATCACCTTGTTCATTGGTTTTTCAAATGCCTTATAATTAACAGGACGCCATTACGCTTTCTCCCGGTCATGACCGGTACCCATTTCAGACACCTGGGTAGAGTGGGGTTTTGTGCTTCGAATTTTTCTCCAATACCCAACAGAGAAAATCGCCACCCAGCCCCGGGATTCGAACCCTCGATGTCTTCACGGAAGGGCAGGTCCTTCAACCACACGGCTATGACGAGCAAGAGAAGAGAAGAGAAGCAAGATCGTTAGCGAATTATCTGTGAAATGGAAAACGGTTGGGTTGGGCAAGAATTTATTAGACAAGTTGAGGTGGGTTAGTATATTCGGAGGGTAATTTTGTAATTTTTGATACAAAGTTCGGCTGTGAGGATGGCAGAACGTCGAAAAATACTTTTGTAGACATCTCAACTACCAAAAATATCAAAAACCCACCTAGACCATGATTATGACTGCAATTTTAACAAAGAAACTTTCCTTCATTTTATTGAAAACAGTGTATAGGATTGAGGAATTACGTGCGTTGTTTGAATTTTGATTAATGCTGCTCAAGATTATCAAAATTTACATAAAAATTCAAGCAATAATGCACTTTCTAAGCAGACAGAGCAATAATGCACTCACACGTCAAACAGGTCATCGGCGTGGTATCAGGACCATTTTCCCAGCTTATGGAGCAAGGACTTTTGGCTCCCTCATAGCTCAGTATCAACCCAATAAATTTTTCGCTTGTGTCGTCATGTCTAAAGTCAGCAACCTATGTTTCTTCCACCACAAATTTGACGCTCTGGAGCGCTTTCTCAAAAAGTGTTGCTTGCATTAGAGAAAGTTCCTTAAGCCCGCTCCTTTAATATGGCATATTTTTTGAGGCTGACGTGAGCTTAAGGGGACATACAATCAATAAAATACTTGTAGGTAATGTAGGAGAAGGTACTGATTCAATCTTAGAACAGTTATTGCCTTTATTGAGGCAAATGTAAACATTTTTACTTTTTAATCCGTTGAAGGACATACATGTCTGTACTGCCACTAACATTCAAAAGAAGTACCAGAATTGAAGCGTGGAAAACTTATTTTGAACTGTAATTTGCTAAGTGTATGTACTACAGAGTATTTCAGTTATGGAACTAAAGTGTTATCAGAAGAGATTAAAAGGAAGCACATTTGATGTGTCGGAAAGTTACCTAGTGTAGAAAAACCTTATTCTATACGCCTCTCTACCTCTTTAGATTTTCTTCCACTGGCCATATTTACATCGTGACCAGAGTGCTTTGGAAATAATCATTTCTTCTACATTTTAGTTCAAATTCTTTACTCGCGTGAACGAGTCATTTAGCGTGCATATGAACCAATGCATTGATGAGATTCAAAAGTGCGCGAGATGTTAAGTACTTTTATTCGTGAAGTTTTCGGTGTGTGTTCTGTTTTCCCCAGTAATTCAATTTTTGTTCATTGAATTTTCCATTAGAGTAATGATGGCATAATGAGAAATTTCGCTGAAACCTTCGCAAGTAAAGATGTTCATTTTAGCCTTAGTTTTCTTTTCTTTCTCCCGTGTGAGATTTCCGATTATTCATTCAATTACTTTTACATGAGTCTGTTTTCCATAATAGGCAACCAGCATAGTAATTGTTCCATTAAATCCCATGTCAATCTAGTTAGCATGAATATTCTACGAACCAAAATCCTTTTTAGCAATTGATGAATTTATTTTAGATCAACATGGTATTTCTCTGTGTTTCAGCATTTTACTTCTGCCCCTATACGCTCACAAACAGAAATGAGCTCAACAGATGGAAGAAAGAGTTACCACATTCCCTCCTTTAAGATCGTAATCGCTCGGTCGTTGTGGAGCAATACTTCAGTGCCGTCAAAACAGGTTAGAGGCCGCGCAATTTTCGCTCATATTTCAGACCAGAGGCCGCAACTATTTTGGAGCTATTCAGCCCCGAAAAGCTTGACAGATCTTGATCGATGATCGGTCCTGATCGATGATAGATTTTGATAGATGATCCACCGTATGCTGACGGATGAGAAACAAACTGTGTTAAGCCTCTCCCAAAAACCTTCACGAATTTTCCCTTCGCAATTGACTGGAAAGTTTGAGCAGGCAGAGTTTATGAACTGGTTGCCGGGCTGCGCTGGCTCCTGGAAACAGGGCGCGTGTTGGCGCTTTTCTTGAGAGGATGGGGCAGAGTTTCAGCTCGGAGGTGTTCTCGTGCACCGAAAAAATTTTACTGAGCTTCAGTCCATTTGTTAGACGGCTTTCTTGAGAGGATAAGGCACAGGTTCCGTACGAGAAAGATATTATACTACTTTGCAAGAAGTCTGTGAGCTCAGACAAAGTCTTTGTTTGACTTTAAGAAAAAACACTTTCGGTGGTGACTTTCTGCGAGATTGTCTCAATACGTTAGTCTCAAACGTATTTCTCAAGCAGTTGAATATTACGAATAAAACGAAAATTTTCATCTTTCAATGTGGGCTAGTATTTTTTTACGAGGGAAAAGGTGTATATCGTGTATGAAGACCTTCAAACAAGAAAATATATGTTGCAACAAAATGTAGCTTTGTCTGAATGTCATTAATAATAATAAGTTTCACTGGGCGTACTGATCATTCTCCTATATGTATTTGTGGTTTTATGCGTACGCTTAGCGCACATTTGTTCTTTTTGCCAGTTTTACGAATCAGTAACTCCCGCGCCAGCTGAATTTATTCATTTTATTCGGGGTCAAATTCACAAATCGTTGTTTTAAAGAACAGAGAGTGGAATTTAAAGCTGCGATTAAGCGGCGTTATCACGTGGCAGAGCTGGAGAAATTAATTTTTAAACCTGTGTTTGAATCCTCATAAAATGCTTATTTTTTGCAATACCTGAAGCCTCCCTTACTCATTGCCTTTAAATGTGATATTGTATTGCTAGCCCTCGAGCAGTGCCTGTTTCATGCGTTTTTTGCCCTCGAAAATTACATGCCAAATTTTGCTAGATTTGAAAAACATCTCATGGTGATGATAATTTAAAATATTAGAGTTCTTACGTCGATAAAGTGTCAGTTGTTGAACTGTGAATTCAGGTAGGATATGGAGCATAAAGCGTAATCACATTATTTCGCTGTTGTTTTCCTTCCCACAGCCGATATTTTGAAGCATCTTTTATTTTGTTTCATCAGACAAACAATAGAAAATATCTTCATATATACCTCAGGTCTGAAATACACCAAATTCACGGAGAAATAAAACTTTATCTTTAAATAAGTCTCATTTGTGAAGGAGAATTCATTCGTGTTTAATTTTTCATCATGTGCGCATTGTTTTCTGACCCAAAATGATGATCAGCATCGAATTCAGATGGTAAATGACTCCCTGATCTCAAATGAGGCTTTGGGTGTATGGTTTTTGGCGCACAAGCCGCAGACAGCGAGGCATAAAAGCGAGTGTGGGGCGCTAATCAGCAGCCGTTATTGACGGAAGCAGAGACGGCTTTTGGTTTACAGCCGCGGGCGTTTGATATTCGGGAGTAATGAGACGTGAAACTGGTTAATGAGGGGGCTGGGGCTGGGTGGAAAACGGCTAATGAGCGAGGAAAGAAAGGTAGTGAAAGCGCTTTAAGGTAGAGAAATGGGAGTTTAAAAAAGATGGCAGGTCTGTAAATAGATGCTGGTTGGAGAGTAGGGGGAAACCGGTAAATGAGGAAGAAAAGTAGGGTTGAAAAGCCGCTTAATAATGGAAAATATGAGTTTCAAAAATCTCATGTATCAGTAAATAGGGAAGTTGGAAAACGGGTATAGAGGAAGGAGAAGTAGGGTGGAAACCGATTAATGAGGGATGCTGGAAAGGAAAAGAAACTACTCAGTTATGGAGAAATACATGTATTGAAAATGCTTCTATATCAGTAGATAGAAGGACGAAGGAATGAATGTAATGAGTGAAAAGAAGAGGTATTTAAACCGATTAATGAGAGGAAGCTAAAAGAGCTGAATAGAAAAGGAAGGAAACGAATTAACATTGGAGAGAAGGATATTTAAATAATTCTGCTACCAGATATGAAGAGATTTAAAGACCGTGTAATAAATTGTTTTGACGACGAAGAGACATGGGACTCAAAACTGGAAGAAGGCGAACTAAGAAAAGACATTAAAATATGAGTTATGGGAGAACAAACAGAAACGTGAAATATAACACGATGAAGGAAAAGTAAGCTTATAAAATAGTCAATGGAAATGGAAAAAAATTTGAACATGACCGTGAAAAAATCATAGACCGTACAAAAGTAGTTGTCTTTCTTGCTGAGCAGGACTTGGAAAAGATGCTGTGGTGCTTAAGTCTGTCTACTTGATATATCAGCCGACCTTGCTTACAACTTTCAGCCGCTGTGGTTACTGTGGCGTGCATTATGGGCAGAAAAAAAAGCTTTAACTTCCAATTGTAACAATTTTTTACGTTTTATAAATATCCAAAATTGTCCAGCATCCACGTTAAATTTCTCGAACCGTCGTTTATCATTTGTATAAAATCAAAATAAAATTTAACACAAAAACAACGTTTTACTGAACAAACATTGTCGTGAAGCTCAGCTGATTTACAAAACGTTTTCGGTTACATTTCAAAATACAGATGTTTTTTGTAATAAAAGTGAGACAGTTTCCGACTGCAGTTTGATCATCGAAAAAATTAAGAAATAAAATGTTGAGAATATTTTACAATAAACAGACGATGAAGTACTTGTGATGTAGTATTAAAATGAAGAAACACTCATGCATGGTTGGTGTAAAAATGTATGAAGGAATTTGGAACTGTTTTTCGGACGCACAGTTTGTCTATGACGCTTGACAAAAGTGAGTAAAAAATGAGTAGTGCTAGGACATGGTTTACTTTATCATAACGTTAAAAAATCTGGGGAATTATCTAGATGATACAAATGAGTCAGAACCTAAAGAAGTGTGTATATAAAGACCATCAAAACCCTCTCTAAAAAAAATCTATGGTAGAACCACAAGTTCAGTTTACGGTTTTTAATTACTAAACATAACATTCACGTTGGTATGATGCTAAGTTAAATGGCATCAGTGGGAAAATGAGCAAGCAAATATAGGCTGTGACAGCTTATCCTGTCTTCCTATCATTATGTTCGGTGTCTCATATTCTGATCCTCAGCGAACTTTCCAACAATAACATGTGAACATCAACAACTCGGCGATAAGAAAGAAGGTGTTTTATTCACAAGTTGATTATTATTCATTATGAGTTTAGGCCCATATATCAAGCAAGAAATATTTCTCTGCTATTATTAAGTTTGTTTAAAAATTGCAAGCATGAATTTACTTTTCCACTCACTATACAATTCCTGATTTTTTCCGCTTTTTCCTCTTCCGAGTTAAGGTCAGTGCTCCGATGAAGGAGCAAGTTTTTACCCTGAAAAGGATGTAATTTTCCAAGCGCAAAAACTTCGGTAACGAACCACGTCGCTTTTTACTGAGGTCCTCAGCATCCCACACAACGGTCTACTTTATTGGAAATATCGGACGCTCTCTTAGTTTTTTAGTCTTTTTTCGTCGGGCGACCGCATTTTAATGAAATTCTGCAGTTCCCCTGGAAAATCGAGGGAGCGGATTTTATTATCGAGAAAGGAACTCAATATCTGCATTTCTCAGGAATGGTCGGTGCTGAAAATACCCGAAAGTTCAAGAACTGCTTAAGAATGAAACGCTGGAAAATAAACACATAATTAGAGCATGGGGATATTTTATGCCCACGCACGGTCGGTCACATCCATGCGGCCTACTGTGCGTGAAAGTGAATTCGTTGCAGTTCGAGTTTCACTGAAATCTTAGAAAAATGACTGAGTTCCTTTAAAGTTGAAGAAGTTCCAGACTGATTCATTCATGCAACTAAGTTTTGAGTCTCCAAAGTTTAATCATGGATGAACGGACAACGAATATTCATTATTGTATAGTGTTCTTCAATTTGGATATTTTGTTATAATCGAAAACGAGGAGGTATCGTTTTTGGGCGACCACGAAATCATTTTTGATACTCTTGTATCAAGTAACTTTCGGAGCAATACGAACAAACCGGAGGAATGTAATTTCTTGTTGCTGTATTTCTAGTAAAATACGAGCTGTGAAATGCTCTGTTGCCAAGAAAATATAATAGATTGGCAACAATGGGTCCTATCACAAGGTGTGGAGCAACGGACGCCACCAAACACAAACCCTCTCCTGTAGTTCAGTTGATGACGCGAGAGAAGCAATACTCATGTCTAAAAATTTACACAGTCATCGTGGGTTTTGGTGTATTAATTTAGGATGAATAATGTGCTAGAAGTGAAAACGCGTTTCAATGGAAGAACATTACAATAAAAAATGAGTATAATTTCATCGTTTGGGAACAGTCAATGAAGCTGAGAAATTAACTTCTTTGAAATATTTGAAAGGTTTATTCCGATCAAGCATACATTTTGGCAAATTTTACTTCAATATACTTAATATCCAACAGTATACAGGGTGCTTAAGGTATCTGAGGATACCTTAAGCACTTTTAGAAAAATAGAAAATGAAACTTTTTAACCGTTGAAACTTATAATTTCTTACAACAAAACTAATTTTAACACAATGTTAACCTACAATTTATTTTAAATAGCTTGTTCGGCTTCTATCATAAGCTCAATTCGAGTCCGAAAGCGACTGCGAGCTTTGATCAGGCGGTCTTTATTTATGTCCTCCATTGCTCGGGCTATTGCTTCCATCAGAGAAGATTTGGCGTTATGGGGATGCTTATAACTTCTTTTTCAACGACTCCCCACACAATATAATCCCAAGGATTAAGGTCTGGTGAGTTAGGAGGCCATGAGTTGGGTGTGACATGATCATGAAAATTCTCGGCCATCCAATCCTGGGTTTTGAGAACTTTAAGGGATGGAGCCGAATCTTGTTGGTAGACATAGGCCCTTCCATTGGCTACGCTGTCTAAGCAAGGCTTAACAAGGGTTTGAAGAGTCTCGCCGCAGGCATCTGCATTGACTCTAAGGCTCAGTGGAAAAAATTTGGACACATGGTGTGCCCTTCAATGCTAACAACGCCAATAACCACACACTCTTCTGAAAAACTCAGGTGTTCTGAATGAGTCAGAGCGTTGACAATGCTGTTCTCTCTTACTCGTGACCAATTCATCTCCATAGTTTTCATTCATCTCCTTCCTAGCTTTGCAAACGAAAGATCTGGCAACTGATAGAAATCTTATCAATTCAAAATTGCTGTGTTTCGCTTTTATAGACTCTACTACAGCGTGTCATTCGTTTCATTAGTTATAGATTCATCTGCCATGGGATCTTCTGAAATGTACATTAAACATTATCGGGTTAGATTAGACAAAAATATAAGTATCCTCAGATACCTTATGTACTCTGAAAAATATAAAGATTGGGGGCAACGATACTTCTGTGGCAACCTGTCAAGGAATGATCAAATGGTAGAGTAACATTAATAATAACTCAGGATATTTATGTTGATGACGTAGAAACAGTGAAGTATATACGACAGTCACTTTCTTTTTTCTTCCAAGGGCTTTTAAATTCATTTACAAGAAAGTTTTTGCAAACATTTTATTTGTTCTAAAAATTGCTGAAACAAAATTGTTTTGACACTAGATTTACAATTCTTAGTAACGTTTTTATTCCTACACCGAGCAAATGGCAGAGATCTCACATAGTGTGGACCCCCATTGTTATAAAGTAACGATAATAAAATCTGAAATAGCTTTAAGAACAGATTAATTTATAATGTTAATGTATTTTCAAAAGCGTGAGACTTACTTCGTTTTGAAAAAAACGAGGGTTGGTTGCGGTAACAAGTTTCAATTCTATATTTTTTCAAGAGGGAACCTTTCAAAAGGGGATTTTTTCGAAAGGGAAGAGCACGAGGTATTTGAAGTATGTACCAAAAAATGTCAGGCTTTTTTCACTTGAATCTACCATCAACTGGCACATCATGAGCTTCAATGACCGTGAAGAACCCCGAGGCATTCTCTTCTTGAAGCAGACTGATATAGCTGCAGCTGCATGTTTCTTGAACTCACTCAACGCCATTAAACAATTTAAACAATTTAAAAAATTAATTTACCTCAAGTGATACAGAACTAGATTGTTTCTTAAGTCTAGTACAATGGTAAAATATGAGTATGGTTACCTGTGGGTCCGAATAAGTTCAGCGATTTCTAGGGCATCCTACCATCAACCTTATTCTTAGGTGTACAATAATGCTTAGCCTAATTTACTTAACCTAGTTGGGCATTAGAGTGATCAATAAATTAGTTAACTCGATATTCGATTCTTCATTTTACCAAATAGTTTATTGCAACTCATTGCAACACTTTTTGATGTACCATGAGGATTCGTCGCTTTAATATTCTTTTAGTAAATTTGATCTGATGTTTATTTTTAAAGATAGTAAATACTTCAGTTCATTGATATGGGATACAAGGTGATTTTAAACGACAGATCTTGAAAAAATCTTCATGAACTCCGACAATATATGATGGACTTTTAGAAAATTAGCACTCATAAAATCCTGAGAAGTACTATTTTCGTTTTTATTGCATATTGAACACAATATTTAAGAAGTGCTACCATTGTTGATTACGGCGCCGGTGAGATCTGGTCCCGTTCCATACATTTATAACTAGATGGATGCCTTGAGTTTGTGTTTTCGTTTGGAGATACCGAAAACGAAAATTTACGTAAAAAGTGTACAAATCTAAATCAACTCAAGACATCCATCGAGGTAAAAATCCAGCGAATAGGAAAAACCAGATCTCACCAGTACCAATACGTATATTAGAGAACAATGTGAAGAACATTGTTGTCAAAAAGTCAAAACAAAACAACCATTTCTTTGAATTGCTTGACTGCATTATTTTTAAAGTTTATACTGCATTTTAAGAGTTATGCAAGATTCTTTTAGGGCGCAAATTTGAAATTCTTCCTATACCGTAAATATTTCACTCTTAGTGTAGATGTGACCAATTAAACACTGTCCAAATACTATACATGTTTCAACATTTATTCACACTCATTCTTAAATTAGGGCTCTTAATGATCATGATGTTTGAATCTTCGTTGAGTGACTTCCACCCTTCTCAGAATATGAATGTGAAGTTAGATTTTCTAGATTTCAATGTTGCTGTTTCCCATTAACGCTTGGGTCCATTAAATGCGCAGTTATAACGCTTATCACTTTGAAAGTAAGTTTTAGAACTCGAATTAATCTAATCATTGCATACTGTACTACTAATTTTTCAAAAAATGAGGCATTATGGATTTAAGGTTAAAATGCGGAAATAAGTTCATCATTTTTCACTGACATGTGTGTAAATTGTATTTTCATTCACTGAGCCCATGAGAGTTGTCATATGAAACGAAAATACGATGCTTCATTACTATTCGATGATTTTCATGAATAGATTCCTATTGTCTGAACGAAATTAGAGAGAAATTTTCTTTCCCTACAAGCGTATGAGAGCTTCGTCTGTACAAAATGTCGTTCTTCATCAAAAACTTGATCCTAACGCTAAGTTTCTACATCTCCATCGTCCCAAGAGCATCAGTGCAATCAATTTCCACTGACAGTAAGCTCAAGATTTTGATCAGTTTACTTCCAGGCTCATTAACGCAAAGTATTTTTTTGTCGTTTTAGATTAAAATCATTTTGTGATTTGATAGATATGTTTCTATTTATTTACACATTGTTTCACCTTGTTCAAAACAAGCAACCCCAAAAACAAAGCAACGCAATATTTATCTGCANTGAAATAAATATCTGTTAGAAAAGACATTTCTGCAAGAAAATCTTTTTTCCTTTTCATCACTTATTAAAAAAATTTAGATTACTACCAAGAACCTCAAAAAAACAAATAGGTAAAGGATGCATTGAAGGTCAAATCACATACATATATGGAAGCATTTAAAACTCACCATCAACTGTGATAAATTTGGCCTCTTCAGGATGTAGAGCACACAAATACTGTCTTACTTTTCAAAAGCTAACCTTTTTAAATGTCGTTTATGGTAGGTATCACTTTTCATGTTCCAAATGCACTGATTTTCATATACTGCATCAATTAGATGAGTTTCCTTAGCCTTGGTTAATACAAGACTAGACATGCTGCAATTATGAAGGGTTTCTGAAAAATGGATAGGTTCTTTATTCCCAGTAATTGTGCTGCAAACACTGCTTCATCTTAAATGTTTAATAATATTGGGCCTAACTTACAACTTTATGACAATAGCTTAACTAGTCAGTTTAGGTAATTACTATTCAAAATTAGGAAAGAAACTTGACCCCCAAAAATTAATAGAATTAATCTCTTCAAATTATGAAACTTTTCTCCTTGATGTAAATTCTTCTTAAAAATATAAATCTTCCCTCATAAAACCTGTATATCACACTATAGATAGTTATTTTGCAGCCTGACTAGACATTTGGCACTAGAAACCTTCATATTTTTGAAGATTACATTGAAGAAAAAATACTTGAATAAATTTTCAGGATTGAAAAATAATTAGTATGGATGAAAGGCTGGAGAAGTTGAGCTTTACTACTTCAAAATAATTTATTTAGCAACATTTATAAATGTGCACCAAAATTCAATGATGAATTACCTTCTCTCTCATGGTATTATTCCTCATGTTCATTGTAATTAGTAATAGCTCACACATATTTATATATAGAGTACATAAATAATTCATTTTTCTACTAAATTGTCAGACCAGTTTAATCACACCTATCAATCCCACATTGATGACGCAGTTTTCCAA